>QMIH01003515.1:21949-33907 GCA_003987875.1 Clarias batrachus | reverse complement strand
TCATTTCTGTGAAGCTGCTTTGAGACAATGTCCATTGTTAAAAGCGCTATAGAAATAAAATTGAATTAAAATTTCACGTTCCTCAATATAGAGTCTACCATAACCAGAGCTCTTTCAGGTTTCTCAGCGGGAACATCACTGAGGAGAGCAAACTTGGTGAACATATGAGGCGCAGAAGAGGTGTGCATAAACTAAGGCTAGCCTTAGCGTTAGCTTTGGCTGAACGAGTATGTTGCTGAGTCGTCACCCACTCACTCCGCTGTGAGGGCTCTACTGCCGGAGTTGGGGCACCCAGACTGCTCTTGCACTCTCTAAACCTCTCTAAAGTCTGGATGCGCTCCTCTCATGCTAATATCTTCTCCGTCAGAGTGCTAACTAACACACATCTATCACAAGTAAAATTATCACTAAAGACGGAGGAAGAATGTCTAAACATCCTGCACGCCACACATTGCACAAGCTGAATATTATCCATTATACTAAACTTTGACACCTGAGTCGGAGTTTAGTTGTTTGGTAGATGGATTCCACTTGTTGTTCTTAGATGAGGACATACGTGCGTTCCCCAAAAAAGTGTAAAACTAGTTAATAATGTTATTTAGTATAAACAGAAAAGGCAGTATAATTTAAACACTGATCCAAACAAACGAGGAACTTTTGCGGTAATGATAAATGAAAATGTCACATACACAGCCATACACAGAACGATATACAATGAAATGCTCAGATGACTGCCCATGACCTTAAAATAAAGAACTATTAATAGGAAATAAATATAAAGAAAGACAACTGAAGTACATTTAACTAAGAAATAATAAATATGAAGATTAGATTCAACTTTATTGTCATTGCACATAATTACAAGGCAACGAATTGCAGTTAGCATCTAACTGCAAATGGCTCATGGCTAAATTTGAGTTGAACACGATATAACGTTGAGTGATCAGAGCACACTGGGTTAGTAAGGCATCACTCTGCATAACTTGAGCGTGAGCGTGTATTCAGTCAGCTCACCCCACAAACTTCATGATCCAAATGTCTTGTAACAAAAGCATTACATCCAACACACGTACACACAATGATTCAATAATGCACATGGAATAGCAAAACTGAGAGTCTTATACAGTGATCAGCTATTAAATGAAAAGTGTTAAAATAATAACCACTCAGGATTTTGCTCTCCATTGTGCTTTGGGGCAGCTCACGAGTTTGGCTGCAGGGAATCTGGCAGTTGGTTGTGCTGACTGGCACCAGGACATTGTCAGCAGATCATGCTGTGGGCTGCAGGGAGGATAGATGGTCCATGGTTAAAGACTTGTTGTACCGCTTCCCACAGGTGCACAATTGGATTGTGATCTGTGGAGATTAGAAGCTGGTTTGGCGGCCTTGGGCCCTTTGCTGGACCCTGTGTATGGTGTGTGCGGCTTTTTTATTGTGGGAAAATTTATGCTGCATTGGCTTTTTTTGTGGGATCGAAACATACATACTGGCCTTTGACAAAGATTCGGGCACATATACACTTAAAGGCTCGATATTTCTCCAGATTTGCTATATTTGTACTTATTTAAACACTGGTCCAATGCATGCTCTGGCAATTCAGTTTTATTACTGTTTGTGTAACCTGCTGCTGTAAAGCAATACTTTCCCTCACTGGATCAATACAGTGTCTGTATTTGTCTATCTGTCTGTCTGTCTGTCTGTCCATCACAACAGTGTAATGGCAAGCAGTAAGTATATTAGAACACATATATCAGAACTTTCGGAATGCTTATTATTTAATTAAATTAGTTGAGCAGAAATGACTGGTTAATGTTATCTTTATGCATGTTTAATGTTAACAACACCATATATTTTTTAAAATAATTTTTGATAAGGGGATGTTATAATTATTTGGCCAGTCACAACTAGTTACATCATGTGTGTAACACAAATCATTAAAAGTCAGGGGGTGTAATCACTTTCTAAACTATAAAACCAAAGGTGCTCGAGGCATTTGTGGTCATGATATTACAATGGTAGTGTCCCATTTCTGAGATATTTAAATAAACTCTTTACAGTCGACTGCAAAAATTCTGTATTCATGACCCCAACGGAGTTTAACCAATCTGATCGATGTGTGCATGTTTCCTGTCCTGTGAGATCTGTATCTTCTGCAGTTTATATCTTACTGTACATGTGTTCAGCTGTGGTGGTTCTTCTAACAGTGTGTGGAAATATGCTCATAATTATCTCTGTTTTTCATTTCAAGCAGCTTCACACACCGACTAACATGCTTGTGCTCTCTCTTGCAATGTCAGATTTCCTCATTGGCATTTTTGTGATGATGCCAACAACTATCTGGACAATTGAGTCATGTTGGATATTCGATAGGACTTACTGCATCTGTTGGATAATTACTTCTTTTTTTCTTGGAAACCTGTCGATCTATAATATTGCTCTCATTGCTGCTGATCGGTATTTGGCTCTCTCAAACCCATTTTTCTACATAAACACAATAACTAGAAGGTCCATGTGCATTGTAGTTTATTTTCATTGGAGTTTATGTATATGCTATGTAGTAGCATTCTTTTGCACCAATGAAACCTTAATGAGTTTGGTAATGTGTCCTGGACAATGCTTTTACTATATGAATGAGATCTGGTCTATAATTGATCTTGTACATTCATTCATATTTCCACTTTCTGTCATAATCATATTATATGCTCGAGTTTTTGTGATTGCTAAGAAACATGCCACTGCTATCAGAGAGCTTAATAATCACACACAGCATAAAACACAGAAAATCACCTCAAACTCAATGAAATCTGAGAGAAAAGCAGCTAAAGTCCTCGGCATTTTAGTGTCTGTGTTTCTGATGTGTTTACTTCCATATTTTATTTACAGTCTATTAGGGGGTGTCATTGACCTGCAGTTAGAAATACAACAGAAAGTTTTGATTATGTTTTGTATTAATTCCACCATTAATCCAGTTATTTATGCTCTGTTTTATCCGTGGTTTCGGAGATGCACTAAATTAATTATAACTCTGCAAATATTCCAAACAGACTCTGCATTAATCAATGTTCTTTCATGACAAGTTTTTGTTTGTTTGCTAATTTGAAAAATCAAATAACAATTAAAATGTTTTGTATCATATAATAGAAATGGTTGTAAAAAGAATCGCTTGCCTTAAATACATTTTGAAATACTAGAAATACAAATACATGTATAACATAATAGAACAGCTGATGAAATGACTTGATATGAAAAAAATTGTGATTTGGTCTTGCAATGGATTTTTTTTTTTACTTGTTTTTGGCCTGCGGAAGAATTATTCTACAGCAAACATCTTGCCACATGATTTTCTTTTTCTAGTATGCAAACAGTAAACACAATTCAAAAGTTTGGACACACCTGCTCATACAAGGATTTCATATAAAACCTCTTGAATATTTACTATTTTCTAATAATGGAAAATGAAAAGAAGTCAAAAATATAATATCATAATTTAGTCTAAGTGCCAAACATCGACATTGCCTTGAAAAAGTATTTGCCTGATATATTTTTTTGCACACTTAAATTATTTATATAATTAAACAAATTTTAATATTACACAAAAATAACCTCTGTAAATGCAGTTTTCAATTTATACCACACATAGTATACATTATACACACACACACACACACACACACACACATGCATACATATACACATATAAATACATACACATATGTCCAACATATATACATGGTTCAGTATCTATGCAATATCATATATCTGTGCCGATACATCAAATATACATACACATGTAAATCTTGTACACTATACATACGTTTTTTGTACAATACAATATACACAGAACACTCCTATACAATAAGATCAACCTAACCCCTTCTCATTCCTGTAATTTGTAAGGTTCCCTCCTTTATTTTTCCTTGTAAACTGTTTTATATTTGATATTTGTTTTAAATCCTCACCCAATCTGTTCTACAGTTTTACTTCAGAGACAGACATACAAAAGCTTTTAACTGTTGTATGGAAGCTATGGACCCTTAAATTATAACTTCCTTCTCTCTTCAAAAAACATTTCAGTACGTGTTTAGGTAACAGATCATTTCTAGCTTTATACATTTAAATTGTACAAAAAAGCGAGTTGGTGTGGTCATGAACACCACGTTATAAACAATTTGCATGGCTCTTTTTTAAAAATATAAACAGAGGTTGTAGTGAGCTTTTGTATGTGTTTCCCCAGTTCCCAACACAGTACCACATTTACCTGCAAGGCAAAATCAGTGAGCAATACAGTGTGTGGAGTGACTTTTTTATCATTATTGTTTTTTTTGTTTTTTTTTTTACTTTGGCCAGAATAGAAATACTTTTAGACAGATTATTCTAGACATGTTTGATTTGTGACTTCCAGCAGATTTTGTCATCTATTATCACACCCAGGAATTTTGTTTCATAGACTCGTTCTATATTGACACCCTCTCTCTGTACCTGTATTTGATCATGAGTTCTGCATTTGCCAAATACCATACATTTTGTTTCATCTAGATTTAAAATTAACTTGTTTTGTCTAAGCATCTTTTTGCTTAGAAAATCAGGTCAAAAGCTGCTGTATATACTCACCAGTTGTCCTAAATGTTTGTGTTGTCAGCAAATAACACAAACTTTACAAGATCAGATACTTAACATATGTCATTTATGTATAAAATAAATAATTTGGGGCTGACGTGCCCAGGACCACGGGGGTGTCTAGCCTCAGTGTCAAAACTTGTGCCCCTTTCAGAGAGGCTGGCAGTGGGGAACCTATTGCCAGGTACGTCTCCGTAGGTACAAAGAACTTAGAGAGGCTACAGGATTAATTTTGCACATCGTACCCGACGTTTCAATGGCGTGGTTTTCACTTCCATGAAACCGGAATGAACGAATCTGCTGACTTGGCAATTACAAACTTTCCTTGAAAAAGGGGCCATGGAACATGTTCCCCTGCCAGACAGACCCAGGCTACTAAAGTCGTCAGTATTTCCTGGTTTCCAGGAGAGATGGGGGGGGGGGGGTTGCGTCCAATTTTACATCTTCGTGGGCTGAACATCAAAATGTTGACAGCCAAAATGATTGTTAAAGTGAATTATTGATATTTTGTTTTCCATCTTAAAGGTCTTGTGAAACTTTTCTTCTGTGTAAGTGAAAAAAAAAAATATTCTCAGGATCAATATAATTTTCCAAGTCCTGTGAGTGGTATTCAATGTATTGAAATGTATTTAATTCCTGATCCTCATACTCAGCAATATTCTGTAGTAAGTGATTATCTGTAGGATGTGAATAAGTTGTGTTTGTTGTCAGATCGGCAGTGATGCAGTGAAACAGTGACGCTTGTCTGCCTCTAGATTGTTTCGGACATAGGCTATTAATTGTTTATGGATTGTCTCCAACCTGTCAAGTTTGTGTCCTATTATGTGTTCAGCCTTATTGATGATTTTATTGATCTTGTTTGCATTCCTGGTGTTGATGCTGCTACCCCAGCTGACCACAGCACTATACAGTAAATGGCACTAGCCACAACAGACTGGTAAAACATTTCCAGCATCCTGCTGCATGTTTTGAAGGATCTGAGATTCCTCAGATGCTGTGGGATGCCATGGGAGGGCCACCATAGTTTAGATCTATTTTTCTGGCACATTCCATGGGTATCCCTGGATTGGGATATGAGGAATTTTAAGATGGGGCTAGTGGCTTTGAGCTCTGGTGCATGGTGCACTCCATGTTCTGGCCAGCATTGACTTTCTTTAGTGATTTGTGCTTGCCTTGAACTGGCTGGCCTTTGGTCCCTGTGGGCATCCCTAACCCTGGCATCCCTAACCCTAACCCTAACCCTAACCCTGTATGAGCCTTAGGTGCCCATGATCCTGTCACCATTTTAATGGTGTATAATTAATATCAGTGGTGATGTTGTGTGGCATTGATGTTATTGCTGATCATTGCATGAGAAATGGTCTATAAATGAGCAAAAACAGATACATTCAATGAATAAAACAACAAAAAAAAACTATCAAAAAATAAACTACAGTCACACATCACTGGAAGACACAAGCCTGACAAAAGCACTGACATACATCAATGCTGAATGACTTCACTTCATGGTTTGTCAGAGGCTGGGCTTGAGAGGAAGAAGGTGCAGAGGGTTGATGGTTAAGAAGTAAGAGAGTGTCTTTTTGATGGAGGGGACATGGCTGAGTGCACAGATGCAGATTTTGGTCTCTTTATATCCAGTTGGTATGAGAACAATGCCACACTTGATGAGCATATGATGCAATGACATAATTGAGTGACATACTGCAGCATAGTGAAGGGCAGCAAGCGTCTCACAGGACAAGGGTTGATGATCTTGGTGATGGTAAAAGGGCCAATGTATTGAGGATAGTTTGTGGGAGATGGTTCAAAGAAGGATATTTCTGACCATGAGCGTGGCTTTGTCATACACGGTTAGCTTGTTTCTTGTAAAAATTGACAGATTAGAGCAAAGTCTTTATTGTACAAAGCCACGTTTTCCTGCAACGTCAGATATTGACATCAGATCTGTGTTACAGACCTTCCTTTCTCTTTATGCTCCTGTTTTAGATGCATGGCTAACCCAGAACTCTATGATAAGGTTTGGATACTTCTCCCAGTATACCAGATACTATGTGGCACCCTGAACATGTTTGGAGTCCAGGATTCACAGTTCTGTGAACAGCAGGGACTGTTCAATGCATCAACAATGCAGAATGGGGGAGGGAAAGGGGTTGAGGGACTGGCGTAAGTGCTGAACAAGACAGTCTTCAATTTCAATAAGTTGGAGGTGGGATTGATCATCAATCGAGGAAGTGCCAACCTGTAAGCCACAGGTTGATACTTTTAATGACCTTAAACAAGCCAGCTTCCTCGAATTCAAGTTTTAGTGGGAGGTCCTTGGTGGACAGCCAGGCTTGTTGTCCAGGATGGACGATGGGTTCCAACTGCTTTCAATTGGCCGTGAGGGTTGCCCTGTCTATGGTGGCCTGCAAGGCGGCCCTGGCTTTTCTCCAGGTCTCATGACACCACTGTCAGGTGTTGTTCTGCGTGGACCCCATCCTGGGAGTGGTGAGAGGATGGGATAAAAGTTATTGTCCTTGCACAAGCTGTCTAATGCCATGCAAAATTTACAAATTTATTATTTTTTTATTGCAAGTGTAATCATTGAGTGATACACTGATCTGGCATCACTAGTTTTTCACTTAGGACTTGAAATACTACCAATTTAGATTGACAATTTGTGTTCTAATTTTCAAGTGTCCTGTGTTAAGTTGCAATCTTGATTCTTATATCAAGTTGTTGATATTTTTCCTTCATTTTTTTATTAAATGGAGGTACACAATCTAAAGTGTAGTGAGACTTTGACTTTATCATTTAGTCGTATGATCAAGTTCTGTGGGGCCAAACAGTGACCTGATCATTGTTTATTACTCTGTGCAACAGCTGATATGAATGTGTGTTTAATACAGTAGCAGTGCAATAAAAATCCACAGGTGAAAGAAAAAAAAATGAAAATGAACAGCAACTTCGATACAGATAGGAACTATATTATTTGTCATTCAGGAATGAAATTATTTTACCTAATGTAGTAAATCATTTAAAAATAGTATTAAGACTTGTTTTTCTGTCTGAGTCAACATGGGAAGGTTGTAAAATGGTATAATAGGTTGAAACACAGTTCTAACCTTTTTGGTACAACAACACATCACTAAGGTGTCAGTCAAAATTGAGGGTGGGATCATTTTCTAAACCTATAAAAGTCATCCAAGAAACCCCCCATTAAGAAGTCGGATAAGGAATTTGTACTGACTCGTTTCTCTAACTGTAGGCATACATTCTGTATTCATGAACCTGACAGAGTTTAATCAGTCTGATCGCTGTGTGCATTTCTCCTGTCCAGAGAGATCTGTATCTCCTGCAGTTTATATCTTACTGTACATGTCTTCAAGTGCTGTTGTTTTTCTAACTGTGTGTGGAAATCTGCTGGTAATCATCTCTGTTTTTCATTTCAAGCAGCTTCACACTCCAACCAACATGCTTGTGCTCTCTCTAGCTGTGTCAGATTTCCTTGTTGGTGCTTCTGTTATGTTACCAATGTTCATCTGGAAGATCGAGTCATGTTGGACATTTGATACAGGTTACTGCATCTGTTTGCTGGTCACTGCTTTTTTTCTTGTGAATGTGTCTATATACAATGTTGCTTTGATATCTGTAGATCGATATTTGGCTCTTTCAAACCCATTTTACTACACAAACAAAATCACTGCAAAAACAATGTGTATGGTGGTTTATTCTAACTGGGGATTGTGTCTGGTGTATGTCATAGCAACCCTTTATTTTAATGGAAACTTCACAGGTTCTGCAGTGTGTCCTGGAGAGTGTTTTTACTTTCTTAATGAAGATTGGTCAGCAATTGATCTGGTGCATTCATTTATATTTCCATGTTCTGTTATAATCATATTGTACACTTTAGTTTTTGCAATTGCTAAGAAACATGCCACTGCTATCAGAGAGCTTAATAATCACACACAGTCTAAAATACAGAAAATCAGCATAAATTCAATGAAATCTGAGAGAAAAGCAGCGAAAGTCCTCGGCATTTTAGTGTCTGTGTTTCTGGTTTGTTTATTTCCATATTTCATTTATAGTTTGCTAGGGAGTATTATTGAAATACAGCCAGAAACGTCTCATAAAATCATTGTTATGATTTATCTTAATTCCACCATTAATCCTTTTATTTATGCTCTGTTTTACCCATGGTTTAGGAAGTGCATTAAATTAATTATAACTTTGAAAATATTCCAAACGGATTCTGCATTAATTAATGTTCATTTATGAATTATCTCCCATGATATATGATTTGCCCACATGTTACTATCCTATAAATAATAAATGCACCATGATATAATGGTATAATAATATTTTTTATATTATATATGTATTAAGCTAATATGGATAATACAATTAAAATACAGAAAGAATTAAGTATACTTTCATTTTTTTTAAAAATAACAGCCTGTTAATATTATGTGGTATTTGTTATTGATTTACTCAATCAAACATTTGATCCTATCTTACAATATAATTTGCTTCATAGACATATGTATTTTTCCAGTGCTATTGGATATTTTTGTGTTAAATTGTGTCAGAAATGCTTGGATACAGAAATCCATCTTTGTAAACAGTTGCACTGCACGTTTGCAATGGTGTGTAGATATCCAGAGATTAGCAGAGTAACATGTGTTTTGTGGTAAAAATTAAAGCAAAATTATCCCCACATCTTGTTGAACACCTGAAGCTGAAGGATCAGTTCTCTATTTATAAGGATACTTACATTATTCTGTGATGATTAGGCCCTGCACCTCACACGTGAAAAAGTATTTCTATTTGAACTAAATTGATTAATTGGAGTGAAAATATTTTTTTGCTATTTGCGGTTAATACTGTTGTACTGTAAGCATATGTATGTATGTAAATATTTATATTTGAGTTGCTGTGGGGAAACTGATTTAGAAGGTCAGCAACAGCACACCAACCACCAAGGCCTGCCATGAACTGGAAAATGCTTACACATCAGTGTGACTGTCTACAGTTAAGCAGGTTTGACATTACCATGGACTGAAAAGCTGCTGTTCATAAAAGAAGCCAAAAATCAACAAAAGTATACTCTATTTATAAGTAATGCACACACACACACACTACTCACAATGTGTTAATGATTTTGTTAGGGATATTTACATGAGTGCTTTTCCTATTTGCTCTATAAACGGCAACTTTTCTACATATGTGCAAATTCCCACACATTGTTTATTTGCAATATAAACCCTTAGTTGTTTTGATGTTTATTTGCTGAAATACAATCAGCAAACATACTTTGCTTTTTATGAATTTTGGTTCAGTAAACCTACTATGTAGAATGCAGTCAGTCAAACTTGGGGGCATGCTCCATTTCACTTTTAACTATAAAAACATCATAAGTCATCATGAATCATAAGTCATTTGTTTGTATTTTAGATTGCATTGTAGATTTACATTCTTGGGAGTGTTTGGAATGCGGCAGCTAAGGTCAAATACCGGGAAATCAGTCAACGTAAAGTCTAAGCCAAATCGTAAAATGCTAGCCGTGATCTAAAGAGGAAGCGTTAGATCGGTAACTGGGAAATTAGTGGATGGACTTAATGGGCATGAGACGAGATGGTGTCGCTGGGACACATGGATTGTGGGACTGATTCGCCGTATAGTTGAGGGGAGCAAGATCTTAACAGCACAGGTATTGACTATCTTAGTGATGGTGAAGGGACCGAGGATAGCGGTTGGGGGGGTTGGCGAGGAAGTTTCAGGATCTCTCTGCCGTGCTTCCGCATTACAGTAAGGCTTCTCCTGCTAAACACCTTAGCATGGAGCTTAACTCAAGCCTAGTCTTTGAACCACCACTCTGCCGACTTAGTCATCCACAAGCACTCATAAACACCACTCTCAACATCTGCACTTGGATCCACCGCACCGTCTACCAAGCCTGACAGCGTATTCCCATGTCGTAAGTGCTCTCACAGGCTCCTATCTTGTTGACCCCCAGAAGCCCTGCGTAAGGGTTCTGATAAAAATTAACAACATTGTGTGGTGCAATGTAATAATAAACACGCACCACATAACAAATCACACAGCATTGGGTGCCTGTGCTGGCAATCTACAACTTTATCTTAAAATTTGTAGCAAATAATACAGATGCAGACTTCCTGCCTTGCACACCTATGAGTATGAACTTGAATGAGCAGTGCTTTATTTAGGTCTTAGGTGTAGTAGAAAATGCAGTTAAAACTGAAGCACTATGGCCTTTCACCCACCCTGAGGCTGTGTGTGTGGTGTTTTCATGCTCTCCTCCTGCTTGGTGATACTCCAGATACCTCCCAGTCCAGAGACATGCAGATTAGATTATTTGGCAATTCCATGCTAGTCTGTAGTGAGTGAGTGCTTTTTTTTGCACTGCAATTTACTGGCACCCACTCTAGTGTCTGCCCAACCTAGGGCCCTGAGTTTCCTGGGACCCTGAACAGGATGAACAGAATAGAGGAGGAAATGTCTGTGGGAAAAAAAAAAATCCGACAAAATGGTTGTGATTAGGAGAAAAGAAAATGTAAAGTAATTCTAAATGGAAAAGACTGCATGTTTACCAAAATGGATTATTAAAATCTGAAACAGCAATCTATACTCAAATTGTGCTCTGGAAAAACAATGAACTGGTGTACTGTACAAGTACCTTTAATGGGTCAACTAGGGGTGGCACATATTAGTTTATGACAGATTTTATTGGTCTGGAAATCAATAAGACAGAGTTTTTCATAAACCAACACGTAAATGCAACACTCTGTAAAAAAAATAAAAATATGTGCAAAGCAGAGCCACCATGTGTCATGTATCTGAAACTGCAACATTTGAAATCATTTGTATGCAGAGTTTATTTTAGGGATTATTGGCAATTTCACTAAGTTTGCCCAAGTCTACCCAACCAGTAACAAATCAGGCAAAACTGAGAATTTTTTTGTAACTTTGCCTTCCTAACATACACCATAACTAAGTAAAAAAAAAAAAAGAACCACTTATTCATATTGCAGCACCATATCATTCACATGGGAAACCGGCTAAAATGTTTGATCACACTTTTTTAAAAATCATTTTTATTATTAAAACTGTTCAACCAGTTAAGCACCATGCTACTCTCCCTTTATCCGTGTTTTTTTTTTTTTTTTTTTTTGGCCTTGGTAATTAATAAAAATAAATATAGTACACCATGAATATGCCCAAAAATAGCTAAAGCAAATAAAAGAGGTATATTACATTGTTTATTATAACACTACTTAATAGACATAATAATAATAATAATAATAATAATAATAATAATAATAATAATAATAATAATAATAA
>QMIH01003515.1:5538-20878 GCA_003987875.1 Clarias batrachus | reverse complement strand
TGATTTTGCTTTATCTTAACTCCACCATTAATCCAGTTATTTATGCGGTGTTTTACCCCTGGTTTAGGAGGTGCATTAAGTTAACTATAACACTGCAAATATTTCAAACAGACTCTTCATTAATCAGTGTTATTTCTTGAATTTGTTTTGTACCCAATAAAATCATCACATATTGTCCAAATACAACCAACCAATAAGTGAGTATGGAAAATGTGTCATTCTAAATTTAAAAACTCAGCTACTCCCAACAAACTGTTCAGGCACTTTAATTACATGTTGTAAGAGGTCCTGCATACAAGCCCCACATTTAATCTATAGCACAAAACTTAAGGGATAAATTATAATGTAAAAACATGCCTACATAAAGGTTACATTTCCGTGAATAGTACTTAACAATAATGATCATTTCAAACAGTAATATAACATGTATGGATATTTTGTGATACAAGTGCAAATGAATTAATGAAATCCTAGTTAATAGGCAATACATCTTACCAGTTTTAAGTATTTAAAAAATATATGGCGTGTCGATACAATGTCACAATGATCATTGCCATTTATTATTTTTAACATTAGTTTGATTACGATTTATGACCGGCACATCTTCTAATTATCCATAAGCACTATGTTGTTATGAAAATGAGTTAAATGGTGTTTTGTCTTTAATGCTGATGTACACATTAACATAACAACACACATGCATATAATACAGACGTTTATGTCCTAAATGTTAATTAAATATGCTAATTTCTGAGAAACAAACAATTAAAACTATATTGTAAAAAGGCTATTTAGACACAATTCCAGATTTAAATAATGAGAAACTCATATCATGAAGTTAAGATCATATCCCTTGTGACCACATCGTTTAATCCTCGTCATTTCTGCCATTACACTTCACAACACATGAAAAAGGTTAAATAGCAAAATTTCCTTAAATTAGTATTTATTGGGTTAATACCATTGTTTGGGCAGCATTTCATGTGAATATAATAAGATAAGAGAAGAACAAATAAGTTCCAAGATGCCATCATATGTACTTAGATCTCTAACCAGTTCCACTATTAACTACTGTGATCATACATTTGTACTGATTTCTTTCAGCTGTAGGCTGTATTCATGAACCTGACAGAGTGTAAACAGTCTGATTGCTGTGTGTATTTCCTGAAAGATCTTTTGATCGTACACGTGTTCACCTGCTCATCATATTCTCTGTTGTTCAACTTTACAAACTGGCTGACACACTCATGCTTACTGTGGCATTGGCAGATTTCCCTATTGGTGCTTTAGTAATACTACTATTCTGAATTTGGATAACTAAGTCATCTTGGATTTTACAAGTTACTGCATCTGTTTTCTGATCATTCTTTCAATCTTGCAAACCTGTCAATCTTTTATGTTTCTTTGATTGCAGTGGATTGGTATTGTAAGTGAGAATAATTCATATGAATAATATAACAGTAACCAAACTGCTGTTGTATCGAAAATTATGATAGCGGTTGTTTGGCTGTAGGTAATCACAACTGTCCTGGTGTTAGTAACAATGCGATATATTTTATACAACAGTTCAATGAATGAGAAATTATTATTATTGAGTAACTTTTGACATTTCTAACACATTATACAGAAGTATTTATTTAATGATTAATAAGTAAAAACAGGTCCAGATTTCTGAGTTTGACTATTTTTTTGTTTGGTTAAGATTTAGTGTGGTGTTTTATGTCACCTTTTATAAAGAGTAACAGGAAAGAATTTCTGTTTAAGTCTTGTCTAATATTTGGGTGTTGTGTAATGCACTTAATTTTTAAATACATCCAAGCCACTAGGTGGCACTTCTCAGCTGAAATAAAATGGGTTGTGGGTAGCTCAGAAAAAGAAAAAAAAATCCTTCAGGACAGCGTTGTTTAATTGATCACAGGTCAGAAGATGGAGGTGAAAATGCAGCAGTTAAAATGTATAATTTATGTACTGAAATTGTACTTGCTCATGGCAAGACTACTATTGTTGAGGTATGGGGTGGGTCACATGAAAGAGGCCCTGAATATTCTGTAATAACTCTTGATACAATAAAACAGTTATTAAAATATGCTATATGCAGTGGCAGCAGGCATAAAGCCTGTGTCTTCTACCATCTGACAGCTACACACTCAGCCAGGAAATGAAACACAGTGTGCAGCCAGTACACTGGACAGCTCCTCTAAGCACAAAAAGGGGGCAGAGCACATTATTTAGCACATAAACTCAGTCTGGTCAGCCCATCAATTGTGTTTTCATGAAACGAATAGGATATATCTTGTTGGGCTGCCTCCATAGTCAGCTAAAGAGCAAGAATACATCATGGTTATCATAAACTATGTGATCTGATATCCAGAGGTGGTCACGCTTTGCAAATCCACATCAAAAACCATTGCTAGGAAGCTGATACTGTTCTTTAGCTATGTCGGGCTGCCCAAGGAACTACTTACAGATTAATTACTGTCAGATGTGTGTTGCCTGTTGCAGATTAGGCAGATCCGCATGTCAGTCTACCACATACAAACCGACAACCTGGTGGAGTGCCGTATCTAGACACTGAATAGGATGCAGCCTTGAAGATGCTGTTTCCCTAACACTACACACGGTACTTTCTCACCTGGATAATAAGAACACTTACACAAGAATGTTGTTCGTGGATTTCAGCTCAGCATTCAACACAGTCATCCCCTCCAGGCTGATTAGTAAGCTTACTGATCTCGGAATCAACACCTCTCTGTGCAGCTGGATACTGCATTTTCTGACCACCAGACCACAGAATGTTAAAGCTAATAACGTTCTCTCCTCAACCATAATCCTGAACACTGGTGTGCCACAAGGCTGTGTGCTGAGCCCCTTCCTGTTTTCACTGTACACACATGACTGCAGCCCTATGCATGGTTCTAATACCATAATTAAGTTTGCAGATGACACGACAGTGATTGGCCTCATCAATGACAACGATGAGACTAACTACAGGGCAGAGGTAAAGCACTTGACCGAGTGGTGTGCTGACAACCGCTTGCTCCTGAACACCAGTAAGACCAAGGAGCTCATTGTGGACTTTAGAAGGAGAAGAGGTAACACACACTCCCCTGTCTACATCAACGGGACAATGGTCGACCATGTTACAAACTTCAAGTTCCTGGGGATACACATTTCTGAGGACTTAACTTGGTTCACTAATACCTCCAGTCTCCTCAAGAAAGCTTCCCAGCGCCTCTTCTTCCTGAGACTACTAAGGAAGAATCACCTTTCTAAGGACATAATGAACAATTTCTACTGTTGTGCAGTAGAGAGCATCCTAACCAGATGTATTACAGTCTGGTATGGTAACTGCTCTGTCTCGGATTGCAAATCCATCCAAAGGGTGGTAAAAACCACCCAGCGCATCATCAGTACCCCACTTCCTGTCATTGAGGAAGTCTACAAGAGGAGGTGTCTGCGTAGAGCTCAAAGCATCATGAAGGACACATCTCATCCTGCACATAAAATGTTTTCTCTACTTCCCTCTATATTGCACTGCTAACTTGCACTTCTGGTTAGATGCTAACTGCATTTCGTTGCCTTGTAACTATGTGTAATGACAATAAAGTTGAATCTAATCTAATCTAATCTAATCTAATAGAAAATCTAGGGGGGATTGCCAAGAGAAAGATGAGAAGTTGCTGAAAGCCACTATTGAAGCATCCTCGTCTTCCATAACACCTCAGCAGAGCCATAGGCTGATAGCTTCCATGCCACGCCGCATTGAGGCAGTAATTGCTGCAAAAGGGACTCAATATGTACTGAGTACATATGCATACTTATAGTTTTCGAGGTTTGATATTGTTCTATGTACAATTCTTGTTTTATTGATTGCATGTAATATTCTAATTTTATGTATTGTGGATTTTGGTTTTCATGATTTGTACGCCATAATCATCTCAATAATGACAAATCATGGGTTGAACTAACTTGCTTTGCGTGTAATGAGTATATCTCATATATGAATTTCACCTTTTAAGTTGCATTACAGAAAAAAAAGAACTTTTGCGCGATATTGTAATTTTTTCACCTGTATATTATTTGTCATTCAAGCATCAAAATGTTATTTTACCCAATGAAGTTAACCACTGTGAAATAGCATTAACATGTTTTTCTGTGTGCCTGAGCAGGGAGAGGTTTTTCAATGGTAAAATAGGTTGACACACAGTTCTATCCTTTTTGGTACAACAAGACATAGCTAAAGTGTCAGTCATAATTGAGGGTGGGATCATTTTCAAAAACTATAAAGTCATCCAAGAAACCCCCCATTAAAAAGTTGGATAAGGAATTTATACAGATTGTTTCTTAAATTGTAGCCATACATTCTGTATTCATGAACCTGACAGAGTTTAACCAGTCTGATCGCTGTGTGCATTTCTCCTGTCCAGAGAGATCTGTATCTCCTGCAGTTTATATCTTACTGTACATGTCTTCAGGTGCTGTTGTTCTTCTAACTGTATGTGGAAATCTGCTGGTAATCATCTCTGTTTTTCATTTCAAGCAGCTTCACACTCCAACCAACATGCTTGTGCTCTCTCTAGCTGTGTCAGATTTCCTTGTTGGTGCTTCTGTTATGTTGCCAATGTTCATCTGGAAGATTGAGTCATGTTGGACATTTGATACAGGTTACTGCATCTGTTTGCTGGTCACTGCTTTTTTTCTTGTGAATGTGTCTATATACAATGTTGCTTTGATATCTGTAGATCGATATTTGGCTCTTTCAAACCCATTTTTCTACACAAATGCAATTACTGCAAAAACAATGTGTATGGTGGTTTATTCTAACTGGGGATTGTGTCTGGTGTATGTCATAGCAACCCTTTATTTTAATGGAAACTTCACAGGTTCTGCAGTGTGTCCTGGAGAGTGTTTTTACTTTCTTAATGAAGATTGGTCAGCAATTGATCTGGTGCATTCATTTATATTTCCATGTTCTGTTATAATCATATTGTACACTTTAGTTTTTGCAATTGCTAAGAAACATGCCACTGCTATCAGAGAGCTTAATAATCACACACAGTCTAAAATACAGAAAATCAGCATAAATTCAATGAAATCTGAGAGAAAAGCAGCGAAAGTACTTGGCATTTTAGTGCTTGTATTTCTGGTTTGTTTATTTCCATATTTCATTTATAGTTTGTTAGGAGGTGTCATTGAAATACAGCCAGAAACTTCTCATAAAGTCATTATTATGAATTTTCTTAATTCAACCATTAATCCCTTTATTTATGCTCTGTTTTACCCGTGGTTTAGGAAGTGCATTAAATTAATTATAACTTTGAAAATATTCCAATCAGATTCTGCATTAATGAATGTTCATTTATGAATTATCTCCCATGATATATGATGTGCCCACATGTTACTATGTTATAAATGATGCACCACAATGTAATGCTATAATATTTTTTATGCAATGTAGCTAATGTAGATACTATCAATTATTTAAAATATAGAAAGACTTACTTATACTTTTATTTTGTTTAAAAAGCCCAGGCTGTTAATATTATGAA
The DNA here is from genome assembly GCA_003987875.1 of Clarias batrachus. Taxonomy (NCBI): domain Eukaryota; kingdom Metazoa; phylum Chordata; class Actinopteri; order Siluriformes; family Clariidae; genus Clarias; species Clarias batrachus. The sequence goes on along the minus strand of QMIH01003515.1, from coordinate 15,329 downwards.
GTATTGTCTATAGACTCAATAAAACATTTTATCCTATCTTACCACATATTTTATGCATAGGCACCTGCAATAATAAATAAGAAATGTGTAAATATGTATTTTCCAGTGCTATTGGATTTTTTATTATGTTATTATGTTAAAAAATGCGTGAATACAGAAACTCATCTTTATAAAAAGTTACACTACACATTTTCAATGGTGTGTAGATATCAGGCATTTTTAAGGGAAGGAGACGATGTGGATTTAAAAAAGTCAGCGAGTTTGCCACTGGACTAATTATGACAATCATAATTTATAATATCAGCATTTATAATAATAACACTGCACATTAAAATACATGCACATGAAAAAGAACAAATAGTAACATGTGTTTTATGGTAAAATTAGAGTTAAATTATTTCCACATGTTGTTGAACACCTGAAGCTGACGCATCAGTTTAGGGAGACTTACATTCTCCTGTGATGATTGGGCTCTCCACATCCGTAGCTAAAATGTACTAAGGATTACATCATTTTTATTTGAACTAAATTATATAACTGGAGTGAAATACTTTGTTATTAATAGAGGCTAATACTGTTGTACTGTAAGCACATATATGTTTTTTGTGACTTACTGGGAGGAAACTGAGTTTAAGCTCTTGGAGCCTCCTCTCCAAGAGCTGCTGCACCCAACATTTCACTGCAGACTGCTGCTCCCTGAAACACCAGTAGTGACAGAACTTGGACAACAGCCGCCAGAGGGTGCCAGGGAGGAGTCTTTAACCCTTATTGGAATTTTTACACACCCCTCCCTGGGGGGAGAAACCCCCGTGGTCCTGGGCACATTAGCCTCAGGACTTTTTGGCGTTGATGATGCTCCTCATGTCCGGTCTTCTGCTGTCCAGAACCGGGCAGAAAACTGGGGTCCACGATCAGAGACGATGTCTGTGGGCAGGCCGTGGAGGTGAAAAACATGGCGGATGAGCAGCTCAGCCAAATCCTTGGCTGAGGGGAGTTTGGGCAGGCGAACGAAGTGAGTGGCTTTAGAGAAGCGATCCACAACAGTTAGGACGCAGGTGTGGCCCTCGGACTCTGGGAGTCCTGTGACAACAATAGGAGACCATGGTCTCCATGGCGATAGGAGACCATGGTCTATAGGGAATCGGGAGCAGTCTGAGAACACCCGCTGGTGGTTTATTATTAGTTTTGTTGCGAGCACCGGTGTCACAAGCGCTGACAAACTGGTGTGTATCTTCTCTAATGGAAGGCCATCAGAAACGTTGTTGGACGAGTGCCAAAGTCCGGGCCCCACCGGAATGACACGCCAATCGTGAGTTATGACCATATTCTAGAACCTGGGAGTGAACAGTGGGTGGAACAAAGAGCCAGCCTGGTGGTGCGTCCGGGGGGCCGGGGTCCTGATTCAATGCCTGTTTGACTTTGACCAAGATCTCAAGGTCCAGGGAAGGGCAAAATGGTTGATGTGGGAGGGTTATCTATAATCCAGATAAATTGACATGAGAGGGCATCTGCTTTGGTGTTTTTATTACCCGGTCGGTAGGACAGGGAGAAATTAAAGCGGGAGAAAAACAGCGACCATCTGGCTTGGAGAGAATTCAGACGCTTTGCCGACTTGAGGTACTCCAGATTTTTATGGTCGTCCAGAATCGGCCCTCTCAAACCAGTGTCTCCACTCCTCCAATGCTAATTTTATAGCCAGAAGCTCCCGGTCACCAATTCCATAATTTCTTTTGGGGACAGAGAGGCGACGGGAGAAAAAACAGCAAGGATACACTTTACAATCAGCTGGTGACCTCTTAGAGAATACGACCCCTACACCTGAGTCTGATGTGTCAACCTCCACTATGAATTGGAGGGTGGGATCAAGCTGCGTGAGGATGGGTGCTGAGGTGAAATGGTCCTTGAGTTTAGAGAATGCCTCTTCTGCCTGACTAGACCACTGAAAGGGGTTTTTGGAGGACATGAGAGAAGTGAGTGCAGCAGTCACCGAACTGTAGTTCCTGATAAATCTGCGGTAAAAGTTAGCAAACCCAAGAAAGCGCTGAACGTCCTTTCGGGTTGCTGGCCTGGGCCAGTCGATTACATACAGCAGGTTTTCTAGGAGTCTCTGGAGGACTTGGCGGATGTGCATCTGTGCTCCTCTAGGGGCCGAGAAAAAATTAAGATGTCATCCAAGTAGATACATACAAGATGTTAAGAAAGGCCCTGAGCACATCGTTGACCAGTGACTGGAAAATGGCTGGAGCACTGGTTAACCAAACGGCACTACCAGGTATTCGTAATGACCTGATGACGTGTTGAATGCTGTCTTCCACACGTCTCCCTCCTTGATTCTGACTAGGTGATAGGCATTGCGCAGGTCAAGCTTTGTAAAAACATTGGCTCTTTGTAGAAGATCAAATGCCATTGACATAAGGAGGAGTGGGTACCGATTCTTGACTGTGATCTCGTTTATACCACGGTAATCAATACATCGTCGTAGCGTCTTGTCCTTCTTAGCTACAAAAAAGAAACCAGCCACAGCAGGAAACGAAGACGGGTGGATGATTCCAGCAGCAAGAGATTCTGAAATATATTTGTCCATAACCTCCCTTTCCTTTGAAGAGAGCGAATATAGCCTCCCCCTTTGAGGAGTGGTACCTGGGAGGAGATTGATAGCACAATTATAGGGTCTGTGGGGTGGTAGCGCAAGGGCTCGTGACTTGCTGAAAACCTGTTTGAGATCTGTGTATTCAGGAGGAACGGTAGACAGGTCAGGTATATCTTTGTCGGGAGAATATGTAGCAGGTGGGTAATGGGCAGAATTGAGACAGGATGCCAGACATGAAGGGCTCCATTCCTGGATCATATTCTTTGATGTGGGGATTGTGACGGGTCAGCCAAGGTCATCCTAGAACCAGGGATGTGTGGGCATGGTGCATGATTAGAAAGGGGAGGTCGGTATGGTTATCGGAAATCTGTAGAGTAACCGGGATGGTGCAATGGGCAATGGTAGGCAGAGGGGTACCATCAAGAACCCGCACAGCAAGTGGATTGTCAAGGAGATTTGTTGGGAGGTTGAGGTCCTTCACCTTTGATGCAGACATTAGATTCTGGTCTGAACCGGAGTCGATTAGGGCAGAGACCATATGAGGTTTGTCATGTGTTACAATGATGGCTGGCAGCAGTGAGTGTGGGTTAGGGTTGATGTTACGGACCAGCCGCTCCAGTGTCCCCAGTCTCACTAGAGGGGTCTGGCTTTTTCGCGGGCAATGGAAGCGGTAGTGACCAGGCTGTCCACAATAAAGACAGGAACCAGACTGGAGCCTTTGCTGGTGCTCCTCCAGAGAAATGCGGGTTCAGTTGACCTACATGGGTTCAGGGTCAGACCGAGAAATTGGTGAAGAAAGAGGATAGTTAGGTGGCAGAGGTAGGGCTGATGACCTGGGTCTGGGCGAGGATTGGGGTTGAGTGTGGCGTCTGCGAGACAAACGAGGATCCGTTCATCCCGCTAGCTCCATGAGACCATTCAGATCTCTGGGCAGCTCCTGGATGAACAGGTGATCCTTGATCTCATCAGAAAGGCAGTGGAGGAAGGCATCATAGAGCGCCTGTGTGTCCCAATTCGTGGATGCAGCCAGTGTGCCAAACTCAATTGCATAATCGTACGCAGAGCAAGGGTCTTGGCGGAGCTCCAGTAATTGCCTGACGGCATCCCTGCCAGAGTAGGAGCGGTCGAAGCGCATGCCCGGTCAGTTAAGAATGTGATCATGAATGCCATTCTAGAGCATTCTGTGGGAAAAAATGACACTTGGAGCTCCAGTAACAAATAACACAGAGACAAAGGAGCGGTAGGTTCCGAGTCTGCCATTGTATGGCTGTGGGTACGGGAGTCTTGGCTCATGGCAAATGGTGGGCAAAGGAGTAGGAGAGGATGTAGCTAGGAGTTGTTCCAATTGTGAGGAGATGGAGGAGAGTGCTTGAGTGACTTGTTTGATACTTTGCTGGTGGGAGCCTAGCAGGGCTCCTTGTTGTGAAAGTGCCTGTCTGAGTTGTTCCATTTCTGCTGGGTTCATCATGGCCGAGGTATACTGTCAGGAGGTGGGGAATAGTGAACCCAAAAGCAGACTCAAAACACACTATGAGGTTTATGCTTATTTTAATATGAAAGGTAAAGCGCCTGGTGATACTAACGGAGCCGGTAGTGTGGCGCTGTGGTAGCCTAGTGAGCGTTTGGAGACTTCCGGGTACAGAAGAAAAAGCCCCGATGATGTGGAGGTGAAGTGTAGCATTTCTGAAATGACAGGCAGGGTCAGATACTGGGTAAATCCACAGAGGTTTCCAATCCGGAGATGTGAGGGGGAAATCCGAAATGCAGGCACGGTTGGTAACAAAGTCAAAGCAGATCAAATCCAGAAGCACAGTCCAAGATCAAAGGTCGGTAAACATAGGAAGTCATACACAAAGGCAAAATCCGAAAACAGGCGATAATTCAAAGGGCAAGACGAAAGCGTAATCCAAAGGCAGGCAGGCAGGGTCAAACACAGAACTTACAAATCAAAAATAATGACATAACAGGACTGGAGGCGGGCACATAAGATACATCGGCATGGAATGAAGTCTCTGGCTTTCTTTTAAAGCTGCAGGAGAGTAGCTTGATTAGAGACAGGTGGAACCAGTTAATTGGCTGGGAGAGCGGGAAAGGGCATGGATCTGAGTTATGACCTGGAAGTACTAGGCTGATCAGGCTGGCTCGTGACAGAACTGAGACGTGGTCTGTGGTCGCCACCTGCAGAACCACACCTTTATTGGGCGTGTCTTGCTAATTGCTTATAATTTTCACCTGTTGTCTTTCCATTTGCACAACAGCCTGTGAAATTGATTGTCAATTAGTGTTGCTTCCTAAGTGGGCAGTTTGATTTCATAGAAGTGTGATTGACTTGGAGTTACATTGTGTTGTTTAAGTGTTGTTCCCTTTATTTTTTTTTAGCAGTGTAGTTATCATCATGCTTTTTGCTATTTGTGTCCAGTATTGAATAATTCATTAAATCATAAATCACTGGAATGTTGTTGTAAATTTATGACTGAAATAAAGCTGCTCACAATGGGCGTACATTTCACTTCATATTTTTTAACAGATTTTACAGTTTGTCTGCTGTGCAAAAACTGCTTCAAAATTATAATTTAAAATAAAAAAAAATTAAAGGTGTATATACTGTACACATACAATCAAGTAAAAGTTAAGTATAATTACTGTAGACCTTTAAGGAAATGCCCTTTTGCTTTAGGTTAAGAGTCGCATAATAGAGTGTTTGAAATCTGATTTGAGCAGTTTGAACATCTGGACTGAGAGTTTAACAATCTGTTTTAAATTTAATTTCTATCAACTTTCTTAATTTCTATCGTGGTTTAATTTTTAACTGTCCAGACTACAGGAAAGCAATCATTCCAAAAAAATTATTTCCAAACTGATTCTAATCTAATATGGCAGAACCTTCTAGGGGGAAAAATCATCATAATCAATTATTTTTCTCCTTAGTGAAGATGAGATTTATTTATTTTTATTTTTTTTACATTTGTGTTATAGTAACAACACACTTCTTTACTTTTAGTTACGAGAAGATTTCATTATAGGTATTATGAAGTGTCATATAACGTTGAGGGTGGGATCATTTTCTAAACTATAAAATGAAGAAACTCCATCATGTACAACTTAGATCTGAGTTCTTTCTTTAAACTGTAGACATAAACACTCTATTCATGAACCTGACAGAGTTTAACCAGTCTGATCGCTGCGAGAATTTCTCTTGTCCACAGAGATCTGTATCTCCTACAGTTTATATCTTACTGTACGTGTGTTCGGCTGCTGTGGTTCTGCTAACAGTGTGTGGAAATATGCTCGTTATCATCTCTGTTTTTCACTTCAAGCAGCTTCACACTCCAACAAACATGCTTGTGCTCTCTCTGGCTGTGACGGATTTTCTTATTGGTGCTTTTGTTATTCTTCCAGTGTTTATCTGGATCATTGAGTCATGCTGGATTTTTGATATGGGTTATTGCATCTGTTTAATGATCACTTCTTTTTTTCTTTCTAATCTGTCCGTTTATAATGTTGCTTTGATCTCTGTGGATCGGTATGTGGCCCTCTCAGACCCATTTTGCTACACAAACACAATTACTACAAGAACAATGTGCATTGTGGTTTATTCTAACTGGTGTTTATGTCTGGTGTATGTCATAGCACTCCTGTATTTTAATGGAACCTTCATGAGTTCTGCAATGTGTCCTGGAGAGTGTTTTCTCTTTCTGAATGAGGTTTCGACTGTAATTGATCTTGTACATTCATTTATATTTCCTCTTTCTGTCATACTCATATTGTATACTCGAGTTTTTGTGATTGCTAAGAAACATGCCACTGCTATCAGAGAGCTTAATAATTATAAATGGACTAAAACACAGAAAATCACCTCACACTCAATGAAATCTGAGAGAAAAGCAGCTAAAGTCCTCGGAATACTAGTGTCTGTGTTTCTGGTGTGTTTACTTCCATATTTTATTTACAGTCTATTGGGTGATGTGATTGAAGTACAAGCAAATACTTCTCATAACATTATTATTATGATTTTCCTAAATTCCACAATCAATCCATTTATTTATGCTTTGTTTTATCCATGGTTTCGCAGGTGCGTTAAATTAATTATAACTTTGAAAATATTCCAAACAGACTCTTCATTATTTAATGTTTCTTTATAATTAACATATTTTTTTACATATATACAATATACATGATTGAGATGTTTTTCCTTTGTTTAAAATTGTAAATGAGGACACGTGCTATATATGGTATATTATTATAGAGTTTTGTCACCCAAAACATTATGAGGATAATAGGTAAGCAAAATACAGTGTGCTCTTTAGCTGTAAGAYGTAATGCAGTTCATATTGTAGGTGTTAGGTGTTATCAAAGTAGAAATATAATCATTGTACCAACATCAGAATGTTGTAATTTAAGTTGATATTCGCAAACAACTTGGGCAATCACAGGGTTGCAGGGTATAGTATACTGTAAGTCCACATTCGCTGCATTATCCACTGCCCTGTACGCAAACTTCAGGGATATCAGGAGATCTGTTTCAAATAAGCAAATGTCATTTGAATGACTACAGGACCTCAAAATGACAAGCCTGTTGTCATTTTTTGTCTTGTGATGGATGGTTTCTTGGGGGCTGAGAAGATGTTGGAGACTTTAAAGGCGACTGACTATGGAAAATTCACCTTTTAGACACATGAGTCTCCAGTGTTCATAAACGCACAAAAAACGTCAAATTATATATATTTTTTAACCCATTCTAATATTGTAAGGTATAATAATCTGATGAGAAGGATCCTGTGCTCATAAAACAACCCCTTTCATTTAATTTACATGGTAATATTTGTGTCTGCTAAATTGCTGTTGTTTAACCAGAAAATGCAAATGTGTTTTCTCCGGGTCTCTCTATGGCTTACATGTTACAAACTTGTTCTTTTGATGTTGGGCACCTATTTGACACACTCTTTGCTGAGAATAAACAGAGGTCTTTTGATGTGTGTGTTTGTCTCTCCCTGTTCATGAGGCGTGGCCGTTAAGTATATCAAGTTGCAGCAGACACARCATGCAATAACCGTTCTTCTTTTAAAACGGGCTTAATTTGACCTTCTTTTAAACCCAATAAATACTTAAAATCAACTTAGATTCAAAGAAACCCTTCGTTGACWCACTGTTTAGATCTGCTTTGCTTTCCATAACTCTGTTCAGTTCTGCCTATCTCTCCTGTTTTACGGTGTGATTTTAAAGCAATATAGGAAATAATTTATCTTCCAAGTGTTTTCATCATGCATCTCTTTTTAACTTAAATTCTATAGCCTAAAATAAAAATACTAAGCTTCATGAGAAAAAATAAGTGATGGCAGGCTATCATTGACTTCATGTTGTGTTGTGTTTGTTTGTGTTTGGAGTCTGGGCAGAAAATGAATAAGTAATTTAAAAACCTGCTTTAATACTACCACAAAAAGATTTTTACAAAACTGAATGCAATCACTGACGATTGAAAAATACGATGAAAAATCACTCGACGCCTGAACTGGTGATTTTCAACCTAATTTTCTTAAATGAATGAATGTACTGATCAGTTCTTCCTTTTAGGTTCTTTATTYAAAGCAGTTTAATAGAAAATACAGAAGAAATACAGAACCAATGTAAATTGGACTAGACCTATGCTAGGTGGTAGGGTGGCAGCATTGTGACCTTCCCACCTTGAATCTGTGTGTGTGTGTGTGTGTGGTGTGTGCATTCTCTCCCTGTGCTTGGTGAGTTTCCTACAGACATTCCAGTTTCCTCCCACAGTACAAACGCATAATTATTTCCAAATTGTCTGAAATGAGTAAGTGCCTGCTTCTGCGCTTCCAAATTGATTGCCACCCTCACCTAGTGCCCATATTTCCCTGGAACCCTGAAAAGGATAAACAGTATAGAAGTGGAAATGTACACAGATTAGTCTAAGACATAGGTTTTATTGGTCTAGAACGCAATAAGACATTGAGTTTTTTAAACTCAAATATGTAAATGCAACATCCAAAAAAAGTGCAAAGCAAAGCCCCTATATGTCATGTACCTGAAACTGCAACATTTAAAATGAAACAATCTATATCTGGAAAAAAGCAGGAGAGGGTATGAATTAATTTTACTCACAAGATTATATTATCTTTTCTTACAAGCTTAGGAATCTGTGAAACGGCATGGCTATGGTTTGCTTCTTAGGTCATATGAGGTGATATGAAGATCTACATCTGCCCCAATTCAGACTCAAAGTAAGGTCATTTCATTGTATGGCTTTTCATATCATTGTTATGCAGATTACAATCAACTTATTCGCTCCTTTCCTCCCTCAGACACTCAGGGCTCCACTTGGATCTCAGCATGCCTGGCAGAAATCTCATCCTGGATGGCAGGTCGCTAGCTGAGGATGAGTAAAACCAAACTGCTGCTAATCCCTGGTGATTCATACAAGGTCAAGACCTTGTGAACCTTCCCAAGTTCCCCTACAGCAGTCCATTTCTTTGCTCCCTGCACTGACTCCCCCGTAGCTGCCCGTATCAAATTTAAAACCTGGTCCTTGCCATAAAGCTAAAATTGGCCCAGCACCCACTTACCTCTCATCTTTTATCAGGCCTTTCACTGCACCATGCTCCATGATAGTCCTAAGCTGGGGATATTTGTTCAATATTTGGACTAAAGCCCCCTCCTTTGCCCAAGCATACTCAACCAGGAACCAATCAGCCAAAATGGCAGTGACATGGTCTCTTTTGCTAAAATACACCATGACCAATGTGTAGAATTTGAGAACCACTTATTAACCACTTTATATATAAAAACACGACCATATCATCCAGAAGGAAACACAATTTAAATGTTTAATCACACTTTATCAATGCTGCAAAAATTAGATGAGGAGAAAAGGTAAAATTAGACAGGAGCTATGTGAGCACGTTTGTTCATGCTTACAACTTTTCAGCCAGTAAAGCAGCATGCTACTCTCATTTGTATAAATTTTTTGGCCTTGGTGATTCATTAATTTTTTTGGCATGAATTAAGAAGGATKATATAGTACACTGTGAATATGCCCAAACATGGCAAAAGCAAATGGAAGAGCTATATGACATTGTTTATAATGACACTGCTTAATAGACATAATAATAATAATAATAATAATAATAATAATTATTATTATTATTATTATTATTATTATTATGTCTATTAAGCAGTGTCATTATAA
>QMIH01003514.1:8369-28873 GCA_003987875.1 Clarias batrachus | reverse complement strand
CTCTCATGTGCAGAAGGCCCAAAGGTATCACCGTGGACGCAGCTGCCATGAGGCCTAAAGATTCCTGAAAGTGATGAACAGTGACCTTCTGGCCTAGCTTGATTTCCTTCAGGGTGTTGAGAATGGATTCGACACGAGCAGGAGACAACTGTGCCCGCATTGTGACCGAATCCGATGTGACACCCAAATATGTTGTCCTCTGAACAGGAAGGAGAACGCTTTTTGTGGCATTGAGTCTCAATCCTAAAAAAGTGTGGCAGGAGATGCCTGAATACCCAACTTTTCATTGGAGACCGTTGCTCCCCGAACACCAGTGGTGGCAGGGATTGGAAACACCGGCCTCCCGGGAGTGCCAGGGAGGAGGCCCTGTTTTGTGATGAAAATCCAGGCGCCCCTCACCGGGGGGAGACACCCGCACGGCCCCAGGCGCACAAACTCAGGGCTTCTTCTTTGAAGAGAGGAAGCTCCTCAGATCCGGTCTTTTCGAAGCAGATTTTTGAGAAGAGCGGCGAGCCCCACCCCAGTCTTTACGGGGGGGTGCGCGGCTGGTCACGCTCTCCTTCTGCACCTCACGCCTGATAGAGGCCAGACCTGGCCTGGGCCGGGTGGACGACGGTCCCGGTTCTTGAGCACGGCGGGGAAGGAACCTCCCAAAGGCCTGTTCATATAGCTTCGCCTCCCGAAACCTAGTGGTGGCGGAATTAACAGCGTCGCCAAAAAGTCCGGAAGGCGAGATGGGGGCATCGAGGAGGACAACACGATCCTTATTTTTAATGCCCCTGAGGTTCAGCCACAGATGCCTCTTCGTGGATACCATGGCAGCCATGGAACRGCCCAYAGCAYGGGCCRTYSGCTTGGTTGCACGGAGAGACAGGTCTGTGGCTCGGCGCAGCTCTGCAAACGCCTCGTCATCAATAGCCCCGCCGCTGCTCAGGTCTTTCAGCAGGTCAGCCTGGTAAACCTGCAAAACTGCCATGGTGTGCAGTGAAGCACCAGCCTGTCCTGCTGCCTGAAAAGCTTTACCCAACAAAGCTGATGTCAATCTGGACGGCTTAGAGGGGAGAGTAGGCTTTTTCAAGGAGGATGATGTCCCAGGAGAGAGATAGCCCGCAAGCGTCTCTTCTATCTGGGCATCATCATATAACCGTATGCTTTCGCATCAATGATATTCGAATAAGTCGAAGGCACAAAAACACGCGATGAATACGGCTTGCTCCATGAAAGAGTTAATTCATCATGGATGTCACCAAAGAAGGGSAGGGAGAGACGTTGAGGCTCCTCCCCCCGGCCACCCGACAGACACCTGTCGTTCAATCTYGAACGCTTGGGGGAATCTCGCTGCTGCGGCCAGTCGATATGCAATCGCTCGACCGCACGCGTTATAACCTTTAATAATTCCTCAAAAGCTCTGTCAGCACTGGAGCGTTGTGAGGAGGGTACTTCCATGGAAGCAAAAGAGGAAGATTCTTCCGCTCCTTCACAAGAAGCGCCGGAGCGTGCTTGCGAAGCGGAAGCTAAAACTTCCTGATCCGGAGAGAGCGAGAGCGAGAGAGAAATCGGAAATTCCATCTCGTGCGCGTCTGCCAGATCAGCACGCGAGCCTCAGGAATGCGCCGTGGCTCGTGGTTTCTCTTTAAAGAAAGCGAGCACGCATCTCTTAAGCAACTCCGCCATATCGGTGAGTTAATGCTGTTATTTTTATTTCACTTTCGTTACGGCTTGTACATGCACACACAAACACAAAGCGGTCCTGAAGACAAAAAGATCTGAGGATGTTTCCGGTTCACTCCTATTTATAACCTGCAGGTGCACCTTATTCGGTGACGTCATGCCTGGCACAGGTTATAAGCCGAAGGTATTCAGCGGGTTTGACATGCACAGGCTTCACAACCGGGCAACAAAGAAATGTTCCCATAGCGTTTTCACGCAGCATTGAGTGTAGCTTTTGAAAGGGAACAAATAGGGTCGAGAACAGAAACAACTACACGAAAAAAGAAACGCGAGAAAACTGGGCTCTGAAGGCACGCAATGATCTGGCAACGAGACCGCGCTTTGCAATTCCTTAAAATGTTCTATTAGTTTTTCCTACTTGTTAGAATTTCCTGCTGGTAGAAGAAACAGATAGTTATACCTATACCTATATTATCAAAATTTCCTACTTATACTTTAAAATAGACATAACACTGCAAAAAATGCAATACTGAATTTTAACATGGACAGCAGCTTCTGACACATAACGGTACTTCATTGGAATGTAATTCCTGTAGTTTAAACATGGGTAACATATTCTGGCACATTACGATACTTCATCAGAATATAACTCCTATACTAAGTGAATAAAAACAATATTGTCAGTGCGAATTTTCACACATTTTGTGCTTTACCCTAATTGTAATTTTAAAAAATGTATAATTAAACGACAAAAAGAAATCACTACTGCCCTTCAATTCACAGGTCATGTGAATCAAATATAATGTCAATTAAAACCACAAAACTATGAAATACCTCAATAAATTTGCAAGTCACTCACAGGAGTAGAATGAATTTATGGGTGGGACGCTAAGATACTGTAGCAAAGCATGACATATTTTTTTAATGCGCATGCGCAAAAAGCCTGGGTAGGAAATAATGATAAGTAGGATGAATTGATAGAACAACTCGAGAAAATTAGTTGTGAATGAGATGCCGGTGTGTAAAGGGGCAGGGCGTTTGAAAGAACATGACAGTGAGGGGAAAAAAAGGACAAATGATGGCAGTTAGTGATGGAAATGTGACACTTTCTGGTAGAATTAGAAAGGTTGAAATAAAATTATTGATTTCCTGGCTTGAACCCATCTTTTTAAGCATGCTTTATGAATTTTCAATGAGGTTGAGGCTCGCAAAAGCTTAAAATTAGCCTGCTTTGTCCATTTCACAACCAGCTTTAATGTGTGTTTGGGCTCATGGTTTTGTTAAAGAGTCAATTCTGTCCTAGTTGCAACTGTTTAGTTGTGTAATATCCAGGGTTATCCTGAAATCTGATGTAGTCTACCATCTTTATTATTCCATCCACTTTGTCCACAGCTTCAAAGCATACTGCTACTGACATTGTTTGTTACATTTGATGCAGTATAGTTATAGAATGCCTTGGCCTTACACCATTCCAGATAGCACTACTTTGCAAAATTTTGGTAACCTTTTGTCAGTGCTCTGACATCGGGCCAATGTTGGTCCAATGGCAGTGCATACATTGGGCCAAGGTTGGCATCAGTGGTTGGCCCAACATTGACCCATTAGTGGTTGGATCAGTAATAAATCACAAGGTTGGCACAACGTTGGTTCAGTAGATAATGGCAAGGTCGGAAATTGAAAAATAAATTATATTGCTTTAGCCAGTGCAGTGTTCTCTCTCAATGATGCCATCATATCAGGAGCTCATATGAGGGTTGATTATCAATCTTATACATAAATGACATTAAAAGAACTATACATCTAACGCAGCCACGTATAAGAAAGATTGGGCCAAACTTATAATTATTTACTAACGCGTTGGTTCAACGTGTCTTTGATCCCACCAATGAGCCAACATTGGCCCAATGTATGCACGGCTGTTGGCCCAACGTTGGCCCTTCAGCAGTGTGCTATCTGGGATTAAACAAATCTTTAGTAAAAAGTAACACTTCCTGACTTGTAGACAATGGCACTGCAATTCCAGCAGCTTCCAGTTAATGGCAGACCTAGTTGTGTGTCAACACTTTTTGTTGCACAGACATGTTATCAGATCACTAAAAAAAATCAGATTCACTAAAAGGAAGTTAAGAGGCCTTGGGTGCCACAGAATTGTGTGTGTTTGTATATTTTTGACACTGTATGTAAATTTTGACCCTATATTATGGGAGAAAAAATAAATACTATAAATAAATACTAAACCAAGCAGGAATGTGCCAGATTACAAACTGAAAGTTTTGACAGCGTACTGTGCATGAGTCAAAATGTGATATTAATTAATCACGAAACTAAATATTTTTACTAGGATTAGTTAATATTTTCACAGCCAAAATAGCAGCAATGTACTGGTATTTTTAATCTATTGGAGTTGTTTTAAGACAAAACTTGATCTTTATCCAATCTAATTTTTTGATTTCTCATTTGTGATTCAGTCTCGAATTATCTGAGCAGGGAGTGTATTTGGCTGACAGTTAAAGTACAACCTAGCGTAAACAAGTTGTAAGATACTCAACCGTAAAATATATTATATTTTTTGGCATTAATAAGTTAGGCAGAGAGTTCTGCGTACAGAAATACCGGGAGACGTACGTGGCCTTCAACCTGAAATAATATCATCACTGATTACATTAAAAGGTGAGTAGCTTTTTTTTTTTTTTACTTTAACCTTTTAACTATTTCTATGAACTATTTTCCCCATCAACGAAGGGTACTTACACTAGCCCAAAATAAATGAAACCATGTATTGAAAATTCTTGTGGCGTCCTTCCCTTAAAGAAAAGTACATCGTGAAAATTTTTTCCCCAGAGAAAGACTACTTCAAATAAATCATTGACAGCTCAGTAGATAGATAGATAGATAGATAGATAGATAGATAGATAGATAGATAGATAGATAGATAGATAGATAGATAGATAGATAGATAGATAGTGTGTGTGGAGTGTGTATGTGCTTGTGAGTGACAGAACAAGTAAGAAAAAGAGAGGATAGATAGATAGCTGGAGTGATAGTTTGTAAGATAGATAGATAGATAGATAGATAGATAGATAGATAGATAGATAGATAGTGTGTGTGTGTGTGTGTGTGTGTGTATGTGTGTGAGGTTGTAAGTGATGCATGGACTAGACCGGCAAGGGGTGAAGATTTAGCATGACATAATTCTGTTCCAAACAGTGACACATGCATATTTTTTTATACACTATCCAATACCCATTTGCAGTTTTGCTTGTATGTGGGCACCTGCTCTCCTCTTCCTCCATGGGTTTTGGGTTGGAATCGTAGTCAAAGGCATACACCCACACTTCAGCACTTAGACACAGAAGGGAGCGCAGACACCAAGACATCTGATGGGCCTAGTTGCAGGTTGATGTATGTTATGGAAACTAAATGCCAACAGGTTAAGAGGGTTATGATTAAAGTATCCATGTGGCAATGAGAAAGCGCAGTGTGGGCCATTTCAGTTTTCTCTGGGCCACAAAGAGCTCTATGAAAAATGAATACAAACGGCTTGTGTTACTTTGGTTAGATCTCCATCAAAGGCCTGATTCAAATCTAGCAAAGGCAGGAACAGAAGAAATGTTAACTGTTACTGTCACGTTCCGGGGTTATGCGAGGCATAAATGCAGAGGATTCCAGATTTTCAGGGAAAACGATATATTTTATTTTAAACAAACACAAAATAAGGAATTAAATGAAACAAAATACTTTATATGAAAACGGAAACTAAAACAGACGAGACATTTACTTTGAACTTAATGTAACAAATGCAAGACCACGAAAGACCTCAAAGCACGCTATTTATAATTAAACTAATCACTTACTCGGATCAGGTGGACGCCCACGTCACCTGACCCGAGGTGCAAACATAAACATTACAAATAAAGGGTTCTCTGGGCGCTTTGGTGCCCTCTAGGGGTTATCCCTGACAGTTACGCAAATATAAACAGACATACTAATTTTCTTAAAAAAAAAAACATTTATTTTGAAGAAAATTACTCAAATTTCTGCCAAAGGGTAAAAACAACAATGAAACAAATTTTATGAAAACATCAAAATTGTAAGCAGGTGATAATTAAATCCCATAAATTAAATGAACAGTCTGAGAGCACAAAAAAAAAGGATAATTCAGTATTAAACAAAATTACTAAGCACAAAGTATTACAAACTGAGAGGATTTTTTAAACATGTTTCGAATATGAGTTACAATGATGATTAAAAACAATGAGTGCAAAAAATATTATGTCAAATATTTTTTGGTAATGTAACACAGTTTTAACACAATGGATAAAAGCCCACAACTGTATTTGTGTCAATTTAAGTTAATCCTTTGTTTGCATTTTTGTAGTGAGTCACTGGCTGCAAACTGGAACAAATAAAATAATTTTCATCAAGAAGATAGTTGAAACTTACATTATAAACAAAGTTCAGTTTACAATGCAGCATCATCCTCCTCTCCTACCAGTTTCATTTCAGTAGTTGATCATAGCAACTTATCATAGTAAATGTATTTTCTGTATAACATCAATTTCTGCATTGTGCAAATGCATACTGTATAACATAGTTCAGAAATGGCTGTGGAGCTGCATGTACTGTATGTTGTCTCTCTTGTACACAAATTTTGTGTGTCTTTTCACAGTTGTAAAGTTATCTCTCTGCCAAATTTCTTTTAGAAAATTAGCATAAGTGCATCATAGCCAACACAAGTGCTGGTGATAGCAGGAGCAAAAGAGAATGGTATGAAGGTAAAGGTATGAAAGGTAAGGTATGAAAATAAAACAGAAGGTTACACTACAGTATTTCACATAGTTTTGTGAAGTATATAATATGGTGTTCATTATGTTATATTTCTTAGAACATGTCTGATTAAGTCACATCACAGATGATTAAGTGATTCATAGCAGTAGTTCATGGCTCCTGTGGTAACTGCAATGGTATCAACAAACATCAAATATAGTGTATGCATCCTTTTAAGTAGCTTCAACAATCTCCAAAAATTCAGGTGATCACACAGTTAATTTATAGCAGCCGCTATTTTGCCCAGCTCTTTTGCATTACTGATTTTGTAGTACAATCGGCTTTGTTCTCAGTCAGTGTCTTTTATCTTTGTTTTCTTTCATATTCTTAAGTTTTAGGTTTTTGTAACTGGGTACATAAATGTTAAAAAGAAAAAAGTGGGAAGTATTATTAACAGTGTTGGGGGACATTCCTTTTTAAAGTAACTAATTACTTTACAAAATTACTGTCATTAAAAAGTAAATTAGTTAAATTACAGCATTACCTTCTGATAAAAGTAACTAGTTAGAGTAATTTTCCACTGCAGAAAATGAAAACTCTGTTGTGATTCCTAATGCCTAATCTGTAAATCATTAAAAGCAGGAATAACAGACACAATGCCCCCTCTACCATCCTTTATTATACAGCCTCACATAAAGGAAAATGTCCTGTAAAAGTGGGTATCCTAGTACATATTCCCACAGAGGCTTCAAGTTATGGCACTACAGATATATAACGTAGGCCTAAATCACATATCTGAACACATCACTTTCAAATTAAAGCAGTAGGCTTTTTAAACACATACACACGTGGACAAAATTGTTGGTACCCTTCGGTCAATGAAAGAAAAACTCTATGGTCACAGAAATAACTTTAATCTGACAAAAAGTAAGAATAAATAAGAATTCTATGAATGTTAACCAATGAAAGTCAGACATTGCTGTAACTGTCACTGAGACTTCTGCACCTCTCTGCAGGTATTTTGGCCTCCTCACTCCTCATGAGCAAGCTGCTCCAGTTGTTTCCGGTTTGAAGGGTGCCTTTTCCAGACAGCATGTTTCAGCTCCTTCCAAAGATGCTCAATAGGATTGAGGTCAGGGCTCATAGAAGGCCACTTTAGAATAGTCCAATGTTTTCCTCTAAGCCATTCTTGGGTGTTATTAGCTGTGTGTTTAGGATCATTGTCCTGTTGCAAGACCCATGACCTGCGACTGAGACCCAGCTTTCTGACACTGGCCAGCACATTTCTCTCGAGAATCCCTTGATAGTCTTGAGATTTCATTGTACCGTGCACAGATTCAAGACACCCTGTTCCAGATGCAGCAAAGCAGCGCCAGAAACAGTGTTCTTTTCTTGATATGCTTCATTTTTCCGTCTGTGAACATAGAGCTGATGTGCCTTGGCAAAAAGTTCCATTTTTGTCTCATCTGTCCATAGGACATTCTCCCAGAAGCTTTGTGGCTTGTCAACATGTAGTTTGGCATATTACATTCTGGCTTTTTTATGATTTGTTTTCAACAATGGTGTCCTCCTTGGTCGTCTCCCATGTAGTCCACTTTGGCTCAAACAACGACGGATGGTGCGATCTGACACTGATGTTCCTTGAGCATGAAGTTGACCTTGGATCTCTTTAGAAGTCTTTCTGGGCTCTTTTGTTACCATTGGGATTATCCGTCTCTTTGATTTGTCATGAATTTTCCTCCTGCGGCCACGTCCAGGGAGGTTGGCTACAGTCCCATGGATCTTACATTTCTGAATAATATGGGCAACTGTAGTCACAGGAACATCTAGCTGCTTGGAAATGGTCTTATAGCCTTTACCTTTAACATGCTTGTCTATAATTTTCTTTCGAATCTCCTGAGACAACTCTTTCCTTCGCTTCCTCTGGTCCATGTTGAGTGTGGTACATACCATGTCAACAAACAACACAGTGACTACCTGGAGCCCTATATATAGGCCCACTGACTGATTACAAGATTGTAGACACCTATGATGCTAATTAGTGGACACATCTTGAATTAACATGTCCCTTTGGTCACATTATTTTCATTATTTTCAGTATTTTCTAGGGGTACCATCATTTTAGTCCAGGCCTGTTGTCTGAATAACAGATTACATATTTGAAAATATAACTAAATAACTGAGTATTTAAATGGCGGGTCTAAGGCGTTAGATTACTCGTTACATCAAAAAGTAATCCAAGTACTCCAAATTTGTAACGTGGTACATCAACACTCAATGTAATGTTATTCAGGAGTCATTGGAATGATGTGAGTGTAATACTCTTGAAATGAGGGTTAATAAAGAAAATATATTTACAAACAACGATGAGCTGGCCCAAGCACCTTCATCAGATCCTCTAAATATTCTCAAAATCATTGCATCCTCAATGTATTGAGATCACATTGACCTGGTTTGTTGCCGATCGTATGAATTCCGTAGGAGGAGAACATCAAAACCCATTGGGTGAGTTTTGCAAAGACCCAAAATAACTTCCTGTTGAGTAGAGCTCATAACATACAAATTAAAAGTTGTTCAGCTCAATGAGCTCTAAACGTTTACCGGGATTCATGTGCATACATGCAAGTGTGAATAAGCTATACAGCAAAATCTTGTGTGAGGACCCCATGTCATGCTTGGGCCCAGACTCTCAAGCACCCTAATGGCAGGAGATTCCAAACTACCTGTGAATTTTCATGACTTTTTAAGCATATTAAGACCTCCAAAAACCCTGAATAGTGGGAATAAAAAAATCCTTAAAAAAAGAAGAGGGTCCTTCACACACAATGACATCAGCACTATCATAGCAATGACGATAATATAATAGCCATAATGACATCATGCTGATGTCATTGTGCTACGATCATAATAAGGAAGTGCTCAGCAGTGATGGCTTCCTCGACTCTGAAGGTCATCACATAGATGCCACCTACTGACGCATGCGATGATGCCATGACTCACGTGTGCCAACCAAAAGGAAGTTATTTTTAAAAGGTGTGTTGCAGTGGTGGCTCAGAGGGCTAAGGCACTGAATTACTGATCGGAAGATTGGCGGTTCGATTCCCAGCTCAGCCAGATTGCCATTGTTGACCCTGCAGTCTGACCCCAGTTATGCTGGGATATGCGAAGAAGGAATTTCACTGTGCTGTAATGTATATGTGACAAAATAAAGGCTTTACTTTACCTCTCCCCATACAGGATAAGATCCACCAGTGTTTTTATAAACGTGTTGCACTTACTTTTAAGAAACCATTTTTCAACATTTGCATATTCATACAGGTCTCTTTAACAACTTTAACACAATCTCTTCAACAACATTAGTTTTTCAACACAGTCCTGGTCAACTGGTTAAAAGTCCTTCTTGACCCAAATGCAAAAGATTATACACATCTAAAAATAATTTATTCCAGGACCCTTATCCTTTGTTCCAAACAATATCAACAATGGAAAAAAGACAAATCACAATAACAACAAAACGAAAACGGTCAATTTCAGTGTACAAAAACACTTTTAAGTCTCAGCCTGGTGACATACAGACAAACTGAGAATGACAAACTTGAGAATGACTCAAAGTCTGCAAAAAATGTGTAAAAAAAAAATTACTTAATTGTTTTATAGGCCTTGCAAAACAATACATGTTTCTTTGGCCTAAAAGCATTGCAGCTAAAGTATACATGCATATGCAGGGGTTCACTAATGTTCACCAGTTCTTTCTAAGGTCATAGGACTGATTAGTGTGCATGTTATTGCAATTTTAGTTTCAGTTCATGCTTAATAACAAACATAAGTGTGGGTAGGGGAACATTATTGGCACCCAAGATATTACAAAGTAGGTGGCCACATATTAGGAAAGGGTGGGTTACATTTCGGACCTTTTACTTGGATTGTGTAACAGGTAGGTGTGCTCTATCATATGTGAATCTTTTTTTGTGGTCATCCTTGCCCCACTGAATTTTGACAGTATATCTCTACAGTCTTGTCAATACTCCACTGTTTTGACGGGTTCAAGTTCAAGTTCTAGTGATGAAGATCTTGTGCCTCAGCTGAAGGTGAGTTCAAGCTCTAGTGATTGCAAATTATCTGCTGCATTCTGATAAGCAAGCAAGTCTGTGGGGACAGGTTGTATGTGTACTTCCTCTCGTCTCTGACCACAACTACTTAGCTGTTTTCTCAGCAGACCTGGCTCAGCTAGGACAGCCACTGATGTTTGTTCATTAGTAACAGTTTTCATGCATCCACATTTTGGCAAATCCAACACTGAACAAGTTTCACGAAACTTAGCAAGCAGTTTGCTAACTGTAGCATGGGAGATGGGTGGTCACGTAGGGTGTCTTGCATTGAAATCTGCTGCAATGACCCGGTTACTGCGTTCACCAGATATCAACACAATTCCGATCCGCTCATCACGTGTTAATATCACCAACCATTCCCATTTTATTAAGGTGTATCCATATAAATGGCCAACCCTGTAGAATTACCTATTATGAAAGAAGTCAACTCTGAATTTTATTTTAAAAAATATATATTGAATGGCATTGAAGATCACATTATAAAACCATGAAGATTAATATGCAAAGACTTTATTTTAATGTATATAATATGCTTTTTCTAAAGGTTGATTTATGGCATGCATTAAAGACTAAAATCAAAATGGACCCTTTTACCTTGTTAGCGAATGTCCTTGGACACATTGTGGTTGATTCCTCTGTACTAAAGTCTATAAAAGATGAAATTCTTCTTCTGTTTTTTTTTTTTCCTGCATATAAAGATCCTGTGACCAGAGAAGGTGAGATAAAATTAGGGACCAATCATCACTGGTGTTCCAACTGTTCTCCATTTCTGGATAATGGCTCTCACCATGGTTCTCTGGAGTCTATCCCTTATCATACTTTGTTTCTCATCTGTTTTTAAATTTTGTTAGATTGCAGTATGATGTGTTGCTTTTTAAGATCTTTTAGCATGCCTTACTTTGTCAGACTTATTGTAATGAGTGACTTCTTTATTCAGGGTTGGGTCTAGCAAGTGAAATTCTCAAAAAAAAAACTCAGCTTTCTATAAAATGTGGATAATGACAGTTCATTCATGATTTGGAAAGAGGATTAAGTATTTATCTTTGCTTAATATTAAAATTTGTTTGATTATATCAATAATTAATATGTGACAAATATGCAAAAATATATATAATCAGAAAGGGGCAAATACTTAAAAAAAAAAAATTCACAGCACTGTACCTACATTATGACCTCCTGTGTGAAATGAAATTTCTACGCTAGTAGGATCTTGGCCCATACAAATATGCCTTTTTACTTACCTCAAATACACCCTATGTGAAAGAAAAAAATATTCCTGCTTACATTTTACATTTAAACTCTTTACATGCATTCAATCAAAAGCATCCACTTTATCAGTAGGTCCATGTTTGCTTTGTCCAGTTTGTAAGATGAACTCCTGCTGAAGTCTATGCAACAAGTTTATCATATACAGTATATCCTGTATCCACAAGGTTCACATCTGTATCCCATCTGGTTTTATAAACTTGTTGCATTTGTAATATATAATTCATCATTTAAATATTTACTTTACAATTTCCATTTTGAGTTAATGAAGCACTGTTTATCAATCAAAGTAATAAAGTATCTATCTATCTATCTATCTATCTATCTATCTATCTATCTATCTATCTATCTATCTATCTATCTATCTATCATGTGACTGAATTCGCTACATGTCCATTTAGGCATTTGGCAAATGCTCTTATCCAGAGCGACTTACACAAGAGCTAGGGAACTAACTTATATTGAAAAAAGTATGTGAACACCTTAAATGCCCTGTTAGTAGAGTTGGCATACCTCTGGCTGTTTCACAGATGATCCAAGTTCAATTTCCTAGCAAGGAACCCTAGCCAAAGTGGTGCATAAAGTGTATGCTCAATGCTAGTCCCACTTTTGGACAAAATGGAGAGAACTGCATTCAGGGGCCATATTTCTTGGGAATATTCAATTCAAATAAATTTATTTTGAATAGTGCTTTTAACAGTGGTCATTGTCACAAAGCAGCTTCACAGAATTAAAAATGTGTCGAAATAAATTAGAAACTGCATTGAAAGAAGTATTTAAAAAAAGACTATACCCATCAGTTTGTCCCTGATGAAGGCAAAGAAACACTCCCTGAGATAACAAATGGAAGAAATTTTGAGAGGAACCAGACTCAGTGAACCGATCCTCATTTAGGTGATATCAGATAGTATGACTGTATCATAAGATTGAAAGTTCGATATAACAGGAAAGGTGTTTAAGTTAATATAGAGTCCATTTTTGTTGTTGGAGACTCGGGTAAAAAAACTGGGAACTTCATTAGTACCAATCTAAAAGGTATTACTAATTATGTGTTCATAGGCGAACACAGATAGCTAATATTCCTAGATAGCTAATATTAACCATTAGCTATCTAATCACACAAAAGTACAATGAAAAATTATACTACTCTAACTAAACACATCATAAAAGATTGCTACTCATTATGAACCGTTTTAAAATTTGTATTATTAACAAAATATAACTGGCACAAATAGAAGGTATAAGACACAAAATAATTTAAGAAAGCATATAAAATAGATATAAAAGCATTCCCCTTGTTAACCTCACAAGAAAAGAAAATATCAATTTAGCTTTTTATCAATAAAGCAAATGACATTCAGTTAAATTCGACATGCAAATAAATCACCAATTACTTCTCACCTAAGCTTCTTAAACAATATACGGCCCTTATTTATGCTTAAATTAAGTCAGCACTCCATTTTACTTAAACCCCTACAGAAAGTTATAGTTGCAGGTGCATGTGCTTTAATTTGGCCAAACATTCTCTTAATTCCACATCTAGATAATATGAGTTTACACAAGAATTTTAAACACAAGAATAATATGAAGCAAGATATAATTAATTACACATATAAATAATATAAATATAAAAAATATAAATAAAATATATTTACAAATATATTTTTTTACCCACCTAATGTGGTGATTTTGCTCAGCCTACTGTGGTGGGAATATAAACACAGCATATTTAAATAATTAACTCATTTGTAATGGGCCACCTTGGACACTGAACACAAGTCAGTTTGTTTCTCTCGGACATTTTAAGGAGAAAACAGCAGAAAGTGAGGTACAGTGTCCGGGCTCTGGGACTGTTTAGCCACAGGGCATGTCGCGGCAGTTCAGGATCTGTGCAGCTCCGCTGTATTTCTGCCTCACAGTTCTCTCCCTGCGCCGCTCGCTGTGCAGAGGCTGAGGCTCCGCCCACCCACTTACCATTTATGTGCATATTTTTTACGTATTTAAACACTGAGGACACTGTGTGTTCCCTATCCGATCTTTTTTCTTCCTCGTTCGGCGTCGTCTCAAGAAATATCTGCGTACACACGAAACCACTAAAAACGGTGTAGTATATATATGCCAGACCAGTATGGGGCGCTGTAATTCTGCCATAGAGATACACTATACACGGAGAAGAAGACTTTGAGCATGCGTATGACATCATCACTTTTGCCTTATGGCACGGTGCTCCATCGTGCTGGAAAATGTATTGTACTTCACCAAACTGTTGTTGGAAGAAGTTGCTGTTGGAGGGTATTTTGGTACCATTCTTTATTCATGGCGTGTTTTTGGGCAAAATTGTGAGTGAGCCCACTCCCTTGGATGAGAAGCAACTTCACACATGAATGGTCTCAGGATGCTTTACTGTTGGCATGACAAAGGACTGATGGTAGCGCTCACCTTTTCTTCTCCGGACAAGCATTTTTCCAGATGCCCCAAACAATCGGAAAGAGGCTTCATCTGAGGATATGACTTTGCCCCAGTCCTCAGCAGTCCATTCGCCATATTTTTTGCAGAAGATCAATCTGTCAATGGTGTTTTTTTTGGAGAGAAGTGGCTTCTTTGCTGCCCTTCTTGACACCAGGCCAACTTCCAAAAGTCTTCGCATCACTGCGAATGAGCTCACACCTGCCTGCTGCCATTCCTGAGCAGCTCTGCACTGGTGGCACTTCGATCCTGCAGCTGAATCCTTTTTAGGAGACGATCCTGGCGCTTGCTGGACTTTCTTGGACGCTCTGAAGCCTTCTTAACAAGAATTGAACCTCTTTTCTTGAAGTTCTTGATGATCATATAAATTGTTGATTTAGGTACAATCTTAATTGCCACAGTATCCTTGCCTGTGAAGCCATTTTTATGCAACGCAATGATGGCTGCACGTGTTTCTTTGCAGGTCACCATGRTTAACAATGCAAGAACAATGATTTCAAGCATCACCCTTCTTTTAACATGTCAAGTCTGTCATTCTAACCCAATCAGCCTGACATAATGATCTCCATCCTTGTGCTCGTCAACATTCTCACCTGAGTTAACAAGACGATTACTGAAATGATCTCAGCAGGTCCTTTAATTACAGCAATGAAATGCAAAGTTTTTTTTCGGGATTAAGTTAATTTTCATGGCAAAGAAGGACTATGCACTTCATCTGATCACTCTTCATAACATTCTGGAGTATATGCAAATTGCTATTATAAAAACGTGAGCAGCAACTTTTCCAATACTTATGTGATTCTCAAAACTTTTGGCCACGACTGTAAAAATAAAACAAAATTAACCTGCCTTTAGCTTAAAAAAAAAAAAAAGTAAAAATAAATCCTGACAGATAAGTGTTTGTTTGTGCACGCAGGCATTGTGCATGTGTGTGTGTGTGTTTGTGTGTGTGTGAAGCTAAAGTAAGGAGCCCCACCCCTCTCCACCTTCTCGTCTTACACAGTCACCCTTCCTCCACTCTTTTCATACATATGCACGCATACAATGGAAACACTGTTTTATCTGAAAAAAATAAACAAGAAGTCTCTTTAATGACACTCGATTGAGAAACACACTCAATGGAATCACTGCTGTAAATTAAAAATAAAACAAATGAACCTGCACTTTACCTTTGAAGTGTGTGTGTGTGGCACGGTATCCAATGACTCGCGCGCAGACTAATACAGAGAGAGAAAATGGATCTTTAACCTTTCTAATGAGACTTGCTTTTGCTTTACACACACGTACATGTGTTATAATACACGCATGCATTACTCACAATCTGAGGTTCCCCTGCAAGTAACTTGGTTTGCGAGTGTTTTGCAAGACCAGCAAAATTTTATAAATAAATTTTAACTTGAGTAAGGTCTTAATATGAGTATTACACATGCGCTTTGTCTGCCGAGCATCACATGATCACAACTGAGCCAATGTGACACATGACCTGTCTGCCTCGTCACTTTCCTCATGTGCTCATGTTGTCCCTAGCCCATCATGTTCATTTTCCCACGATTCCAATTTTACCCAGTCTGTACACCGGACTCGCATTCCATGCTGAGCGCTGCTTAAGCGCTGGATCATTGAGTGTTTCTTTGCCTTCAATTTCGCGCATTTTGTTTCATGGTTTTTACATTGCCGAAGTTTTTTCATTTTTTTGCTTTGCGTGTCATGTTTTTGTTCCAGTTTTGGATTGTCGCTTCGCTCTTTGATTTCCTGGCTTTGATCTCGCACTTCTTCATTTGACCACTTTCTTCGTCATGAACAGCTTTTGGTTCATATTTTTGGATTGTTGCCTCGCTTTTTGATTTCCCGGTTACCAATCTAACGCTTTCTTTTGACTATGGCTCTCGTTTTGCGATTTGGCTCTGACACGTCACCAATTGATTGCCTGGCGTTCGACCCTCGCTTCTGCCTTCCACCTTGCTCATGTCTAATGTTACGATCATTCATCTGAGCTTGGATTCAACTCGTTCTGCTCTGCCTTGTGACACAATGATTCTTCCCTCTCGCATGCACGTGCTGTTGGATTGTTGGATCCCATGCACAGTTGTAAAGTCAACATACATACATGCATGTACTATTTATTAAAACATTGTGACCACGTGTGTGCATAAATCATTTTTTCATTTATTGTGTGTCTAGCTGTAGTGACTATTCTTTAGTATTAACAACACCTGTGAAGAAAAAGGTTAAAAAGTTTGTAGCAGTGCGGGAGATGAATCTGTTTAATGACAATACAATACATCACATTTCTGGGAAATATTCAAAAGTAGGCAAACGCAAGTGTCAATAGAAAGTTTCTTGGTTGTAGGGTTTCAGCTCTGGGTCAGGGGTGAGTCGAATCTTTAACGATTTGGGTTAATTTGATTAACTGATTTGCAAATTTATAGCATACACTTTCTATACTACCCGTCCACTGTAATTATGAGCAAGGTAACTTAAGATCTGGGCACATGTTTAGACTTTAAAATACATTACCAAGACAACAGTTTTTTATTAGGAAACAATAATTGATTTAGCTAATCTATGATACATGAAACAACACTACTTAAACATGCACACACATACACACAAACAGTTCAGAGGGTGAACGTTAATGGAGTTCTTTTAGTGCTTTTTACTAGACCTGAGAAAATCACAAGAGCAGAGTCTTGATTTTAATATTTTACTATTTAGTTTGAATCACGCACCACTTTTCAGCAAGGTCTGATGTTTTGTTTGTTTTACTGGCATTATGTGAGAGTTGTTCTCATTGATTCACCTTCAGCAAAGGGAAACATGGCTTTACTGATTGATTGGTTCGCTGGATTGGGATGACGTCTTTTGTGAAAGGGTGTTAGTTGCCTGGTTACCGATGACGACACTCTGGCACTTTTTCTGCGGGCATCCTCGTTGCACGGTGGTGGCGTCAAAGCGGCTTCAGAGTTCGAGGCGGAAGTTTCTTTACTTGTCAAGGAGAGTGGCATACTTTAACTGATACTATATTTTACTGATGCTAATACTTTAGCATTATAAGGTGTCCCTGAAGCATGTATGTTCTCTGTTCTTGGGCCAAGAGGTTAAGCAGGAAATGCATTCTGGGGGGTCAGCAATTGCCACGGTGTTGTGAAACTGTCTAATTCTTTATTTAAGGGAGTTGCTCGTTGATTTACACCGTTTGAGTAGGAATGTGAAACGCTTCTCTCTTGTGTAAGGGAGTTGCTTTACAGATTTACGCCATCTGGGCTGGAGATGTGAAAACCGTTTCTTTCCTTGTTTGCTGATGTCGTGAAACTGCCTCTTCCTCATTCAATGGATTGCTGATTTGCACCATTTGCACCAAGGTTCAGGTTGGTGAAAGCCATCTGGGTTTCCTCTTTTGACCGGATCACATTTCCAGCTGCTTTACACCACCAAGAGAGATAATGTTGGCCCGTTGTGCTGGGAGGTGGACTATTAGTCCCTACATTGTTAAAGACTTTTTCTGACAGAGCAGTGATTCTGTCAGTGTTTGTGTATGCGTGCATGTGTGTGCAAGTTGTCCTACACAGTAGCCCCCTACCCTCCTCATCTCCTCTCTCATCTTACTTCAGCCACAATTCTTATTAAAGGTAAAGGGCTGGTTAATTTGTTTTAATATTACTTTATATTTTGTATTAGTTATTTTTGCATGAATATTTTTGGGTTCTGGAATTGAATGATCTGCATTTCCATTAATTCTTATGGGGAAATTCAATTTGATATACGAGTGCTTTGATATATATGCATGCTTCCAGACCGATTTGTGCTTAAAATACAAAGTTTAACTGTATTGATTTAATAGCCCTTAGTCTTTCTCCCAAAAGTAGGACCAAAATTACAGTACTCGGAGTACTCAAAATATGTGGCCAGTTAGGAGCAATTTCCTACTCTGAGATGCTTAAGTAAATAGGGGACCAGAGCATTTTTAGGCTTTTTCATGTTGCACTCCAAGACAACATGTAGTAGATTGAAGGAGCCCACCACCAAACTGGCTCAATTTGAAAGGGAGGTGAGAGGGAGATCTCCATTGCCAGATCCCAGAGATAATTGATATTTTGGGGCCTTCTGATAGGAGTTAATTTATATTTTTGGGCCTGTTCTGATAGCAGATAATCTGTTTAATTATCTGCAAAAAGAGTCACTAGATATCAAGACTGCTGTGTCTCTCATTGGCACTCCTATGGCATCAGGTTGACACAAACACAGATTTTACAAACGGGAGTGTGTGCTAGAGGAGTTGTCATTTCAAAGACCTGGTCAAATTATTCACAGCTTTAAGCACCCTGATGCCGAAGATAAAATACTTAGATGACATCTCCAAACCAGAGATGATAGATGAATTTCACTCTTTTCATGTACTGTTTTCTAAGTTAGACATGGATCTTATCACTGATGAAGTCCTGGCATTACTCATTGCCAATGATATGGATCAAGCAGACATCTGATCATTCTTCACAGCATCTTCAAAACTATCCACATCACCTGTGTCAGTGCCGAACAAAGTTTCAGCCATCTGAGACTCATTATGAGCTATTTGTGTTTATACATGGATGAGAACAAAAGTGTCACACCTCACTTTTTTGCGTCGTGAGTGGGACATAAACTTTGACAAAGACAAAGTGAAGTTTAAAAATGGACAGTGAAATGTGCAAAGTATAAAGTTTGGATTATTCCAGGGTATTGTGGACACACACATGGACTATAGTAAACAGCAGCATGCTGAGCAAGGACAATGATTGGGATGTGTGAAACATATATATTTTTTAATTAACTTATATCTTGGTTATGGAAATGTCAGTCAGAATGTTATCCCGTTTAATTCAGTGTTAATGCATCTCAGCCTCTGAATGTGTCACTGCCTGTGTAATAGACATACTGTTTTTGAACATTTGTTATTTTAGGTTTAAAGAGGTCTTATTGGTTGTAGACTGCCATGTCGATTCTATGTTTAAAATGGCTTTATGTTATTCTGTTTAAGAAAGGTGTGGTTCTCCAGACTGGACATTGCACATGGCTTGGTCAGCACCATGTTGTCCTGTTGTCCTCAGTGCTGATAAATTTGAACAAGAATGGCATCCTGTTTTTCATCTTATAATTATTTTGCCACACTTGTGGCAAAATATGCTTGCTTGGCTCAATAAGTGATCCATTTTGTTATGCATAGTATAGGGCAGGATATACACTCACCTAAAGGATTATTAGGAACACCATCCTAATACACTGTTTGACCCCCTTTCGCCTTCAGAACTGCTTTAATTCTACATGGCATTGATTCAACAAGGTGCTGAAAGCATTCTTTAGTAATGTTGGCCCATATTGATAGGAGAGCATCTTGCAGTTGATGGAGATTTGTGGGATGCACATTCCACCACATCCCAAAGATGCTCTATTGGGTTGAGATCTGGTGACTGTGGGGGCCATTTTAGTACAGTGAACTCATGGTCATGTTCAAGAAACCAATTTGAAATGATTCGAGCTTTGTGACATGCTGCATTATCCTGCTGGGAGTATCCATCAGAGGATGAGTACATGGTGGTCATAAAGGGATTGACATGGTCAGAAACAATGCTCAGGTAGGCCGTGGCATTTAAAGAATTCCCAATTGGCACTAAAGGGCCTAAAGTGTGCCAAGAAAAAAATCCCCCACACCATTACACCACCTCCACCAGCTTGCACAGTGGTAACAAGGCATGATGGATCCATGTTCTCATTCTGTTTAYRCCARRTTCTGACTCTAYCRTTTGAAYKTCTCAACAGAAATCAAGACTCATCAGACCAGGCAACATTTTTCCAGTCTTCAACTGTCCAATTTTGGTGAGCTTGTGCAAATTGTAGCCTCTTTTTCCTATTTGTAGTGGAGATGAGTGGTACCTGGTGAGGTCTTCTGCTGTTGTAGCCCACCCGCCTCACAGTTGTGAATGTTGTGGCTTCACAAATGCTTTGCTGCATACCACAGTTGTAACGAGTGGTTATTTCAGTCAAAGTTGCTCTTCTATCAGCTTGAATCAGTCGGCCCATTCTCCTCTGACCTCTAGCATCAACAAGGTATTTTCGCCCACAGCACTGCCGCATACTGGGTGTTTTTCCCTTTTCACACCATTATTTGTTAATCCTAGAAATGGTTGTGCCAGTAACTGAGCAGATTGTGAAATACTCAGACCGGCCCGTCTGGCACCAACAACCATG
>QMIH01003512.1:2621-13340 GCA_003987875.1 Clarias batrachus | reverse complement strand
AGGGGTTTGATTCATTATTTGTTCGTCTCCATCGTTCTTGTGAATTTAGCGCGTTTGTTCTCCCCGTCGATTAATCAATCAATGCAGGGGTTTCCGTGGGTGCAGTTTGTTCCCTTCCCCGTTGCATTATTTTTTATTATTTTAAAATTTCATTCATTATTTGTTTTACTCTGTAGTGAATATGATTTCAAATGTAGCGAATTACAAAACTTCAAACAAAACATACTTAAGTAAAAGTAAAATTACAGATTTTAAAAACTACTTTAAAAAGTAGAAGTACACAAAAAAACTACTCAATCACAGTAACATGAGTAAATGTCCATCGTTACTTTCCACCTCTGCCTGAAACGGCACAAAATTCACCCAGCAGAGAAGCAAGTGTTAACACCAGAGCAGCCTWCAAATGAAGACTACAACGTGCACTGGCCATCACACTGATCACACATCTGGCGTCATGACCTGAAGCATGTGCTCAGTGTTTCTTTCCTGCTAAATCAAAGCCCCACCGTGCTATTGTGTATTCTAATTATGATTCCTGTTCTGGTTATGTGGTTGATCTTGTTTGCCCTCTTTGGACCACCTGACTACTGCAGGTATCCTGACTGTTGTCTTGTCTTACAGTTTGGACTTTTTTGCCAGTATTTTAATAAAAAAGTTTGAACCTGCAGCTCTCTCCCCTGCCAGAACACTTTGCCTGCACATGGAGGCAACAGGAATTGAAAAGTGTTAACAGCCCCAGAGCCGACCGATGGCCCGGCTGGTGATCAGCTGAAGGTGCTCAGGGGGGCTGATTCATGAAGAGGTTTGATGCTTCAGTGCTCCTTGTGTTTTTCAGTCAGTGACTATGGGAGTTAGTAAAAAGAATCAAATTGCTCAGTTCGTCAAGTTGTTCACAGATAAAGCCCTCATCTGGGCTATGGCCATCTGGAGGTTTTTGATCATTCACCCTAGGGGAAAGGAAGTGATAAAGAAACCTGGAGTTGGAGRTGCAATGCAAGAGCTGCCAGGTTTGCATTAGAGTTCCACACCTTTGTCCCTGACGGTGGCTGAAACCAGTCAGCGGTAATGGTAGCCTACTGTCAGGAACTGAACCCCAACAATCTAATGAGACTGGCTTGTTATTGTGAGGAATCATCTTCAGACTCTTCCATCAAGCTCACCATCTGTTTGACCATTTTCTAAAGAACCAGAGGATCCAAACCACAGATACTGTAAATACCATGATAGAAATCACCTAACCTGTACCCACATAACTCAGACAAGCTAAGCTGACAGATGAGGACGTCCAAGGGCTTCACAAACTCAAGTTTTGCTTTTACTGCAGCAATCATCAGCACTCAATGTCTTCTGACACAAACAAGGCCAACCTTCTCCAAGCTGCACAGAGTGAGAAAGCAGACTTCTCAGACCTCAGAGTTAGTGAGTGTCCCAAACATAAATTCTTAATAAAATTTTGCCATACCTGTGCAGAACTTTACACGCGACTTTACTACTGTTTCAACACTGACTGACTCTGGAGCAGCTGGCAACTTCACTGACTGCGCTCATGTTATGAAACTGGACCAGCCTACTCATCCACTCTGCACCCTGCATCAGAAACACACCTCTTACTCTGAGAACAACTCCTATTGTGCTGTGCTTTTCCCTGGTTGCACTTCCACACAAGTCCTAGTCTAAGAGAGAGATCCTCCACTAGACCCACCACTGTTTCAACCACTTTCTGCAGGCCTTTAACCTCCTGAGAGCTAATTTAGTTAAAAGTCCTGATACTGAATTAAATGTGGAAATACTGACAGAATGAGTATGACCTCAAGGAACTCTTCAGGAAAAGCAAACATGATGTCATCCCTCCTCTTCAAACTAAAGATTGAGTTCAGGGCTTAACAAATTAAAGAAGCTAAAACTTTCCCAAGCACAATTCGTGCAATACTGTACATAAAATGTCATTCAAATCTGGAACATGAATGAGTGGACAGTGGCCTGCAGTACCACCTCTGGTTATATGGGCATGCATGCATTGATCCATTGAGTCTCATAAACTCATAAATAAAACTACTCCACTTCCAAAGAGCAACACGTCATTCATGTCAGGAAGGTTCTTGCATAGCTCTTTAGAGAAGCAGATATTCGTAAAAGAATAGAACTGTGAATTTCATTTTACCACAATATCATGTCTTATCAACATCATCCACCAAGAGGGTATTGGTTCTCACAAACCAGAACAAAGTCTCTGCCATCAACAAATGGCCAACACCTTCCAAGTAAAGGACCTACTGAGGTGCCTGGGTTTGTCAGCTCCTACTACTAATTCATCAGATGATCCAGTGTTACGGTCATATTTTTCAGGTCCCTGATCAAAAGGGCCCAAAAGCTCCAAGCCATTCATCATAACACAGAGGTCTGCAGTGAAGTCCAAGCTTAACCAAGTGGCATTTTTATATTAAAAAAAAAAATGGCTGACTGAGCAAAGTTACAACAGCAGTAAAACTAGCCTTGGAGTGGTGACATCACTGGCTGGAGGGGGGTGAGCATGTTTTTGTGATCTACACTGTTCACAAAAAACAAAACAAAAAACAAACATAGAAAACATCAAGACAGTCCAACGATTCAACTAAAAAATAAAAAAAAGCAAAGTGCTCCTGTTTTTTCGCAGGGGTTGAGGTTACCCTCTCCTACCATTCCAGATCCTAGAATAAGAAAGCTGACTCTATTGCATTCCTACACAGTGTTTTCTGTTGATGTCACTGCTTGGCCTTGGTACATTTCCATTTTATTCATTTAATTCTTTCAATGTCATCTCTAGCTTGGTATCTATAAAAGCATATATTGCCAGAGAAGTGTGTGTTGCATGTCCAATGTTTCCAGCAGAGGGACAAAGCAAAAAGACTCATTCACATGTACAGAATCCTTGCTGAGTCTGACCCTGAACACACATCCAGATTGAAATGATTCAAAGTATCCTGKTCACTATATCTAACCTGAGGATCTACAGCTGATCTGTTTGCTGGAAATGGAAATGTACAATGATCACTTTTCCTCGAGTGTTTAGTGGACAGAATTAATCTCTCACTCTGATGTTTGTCCGTTCCACATCCATACTCTTCTGGTTTAATTAAAGTCACTTCATTTATTTAAATCGATATTGAAATTACAGCAAGGCTGAGGATCATAACTTCCATAGTTTCAATGCYGAATACTGGCAGCTAGATATTCAGCTGGATTGGACATGTGGCAGAATGACAACATCCACTCACATGACTGCAATCGCTCCGTACTCAGCTCCTCCCAAGGACGTTGCCTCCAGCGTGTTTTATTGGGACTCTAACGTGGGGGGTTCAGCAAGGATAGCGAGCCCTCATCATAACACCTCATCATAACACAGAGCAGAATGTCATCACCTGCTCACATACCTCATCTACTAATCTGTAAATCTGGGAACACACCCACACACAGGACCATGTACTGGTGGCCCCACAGACTCTCAGACGTCCAAAGGTTGATTTACTTAATGCACATTTTCTGCATAGTGCAAGATACCCAGAACAATCCTCTGCTCTTAGTGATGATCTATCCCCCTGTTGCCTTGGAAAGCCAACTCCTCTGACTCCTCCGTCATACTTTCAGGAAAAGTGAACAAGTGTGGAGGGTTGCACATCAACATCTGGAAAAAGCACCCCAGAAAAACAAGGAGTGTGAAGACAGATGCTGCAATGCAACTCGACAGTACCAACCCAGAGATATACAGGAGTTTAGCTAGTAATGCACAGTTCATGAAAACAAGTTATGACCTACATGACCCTTCAGAATCTTACAGGGAATTAGTGAAGTCACTTCCAAACTCAACGTACAATGTTACACCGATGTAACATGTGTTCACATGTTGTTCATGTTTCATCCAGATATAAAGAGATATATAGATATATAGATTCCTACAAACATGGTCAACAAATATAACTGCCAGAACCCCAAACAACCTGCAWACATGGACCATGGACAAAAGAAGGACAGACAATCCGCTAGCCATCATGGATTAGACTGATTACACACAGCTGGACTCTTGTATACAAGCACACAACAGTACAGTTCATCTACRTTTGGGAATTTGCAGACTCTCTTATCCAGAACGACTTACAGAAGTGCTTTGGAGTTTCTCATGAGATACAGCAGCTCTTTACACTGGGTTACTAACTAGAGTAACATCAGTCAGTCAGCACTGGGGGACACGTTAGGGACACTCATCCCCACCACACCCCACTCACCACCACACTGCAAAGTATGCACCTGGTGTTTCTTACTTGTGAAGCTTTTATCTTGCTTTCTTGTTTTAATTCCTTTTCTCGTTATTTGGTTCATGTCTTTTGCCCTGGTTACTCTGATCACACATTGCCTAACTCTTAAATCTATCTTAATGTCACTGTCTCTGAAGCCTGACTAACGGGTCACTATTACCTTGAAGCATCTGTACTTTTGAAAAGCCAGCTACTGTATAACCTGAATAACTAGGTTCTTTAGACAGTTTCTTTTATTATTATTTTTTTATATTTGTGATGTTCTTAGTAGTTATGCCGCCAATTTCTTGGTTGGTGCCACATTTCTATTATTCCTATATAAAATATTATTCCTCTATCACTCTGATGTCACAGAAACACACTGTCTTCAGGTTCTGCTGCTGGCTCCTAAAAAAAAAAAAAAAAGCAAGAGCTTCATTTCTTACTCAGCATTTGCAATTCACAGTCACCATCATATTAATGAGAGATCTAATGTAGAAATAATGGACACCGCTAATGCTGGAATACGACTCCTCAGCTGCCCTGAGTTATGGCAGAGGCAAGCACGGTGGTGTTAATGTTGGTATTGGCATGAAGGTTGAATCTTTGAAAGCAGATCTGTTTGTAGACATTAGGAGGTGAGAGAGAGCTGGAAAGAGTAAAATACTCAAGCCCTGCTACGTCACTCTRTTTAGSTAAACATGGAATATCTATCAGCAGGCTMTTTTGGGTAATATTGGAAATATTGGAAATACTTAATAGCAGGATTTATTCATAAAAACAAATCATTTTCACCAATGAAGACCCCATATCGATCAGAAATATAATTGTGCAAGTAATGTAGGATGGATTATTCCCTAAAGGGTTCTAGTTATTACATTGACATCCAGATTTTGTTGCAATTCTTTTTTCATAAGGAGAAAAAAAAAACATCATTGCCATTATTGTAAGTAACCATGTCAGATAAAAGTCTTCCAGGAATCTATATTTTATACTCACAGTGAAATTACATTAGTAGAGAGTAGGCCTGAACTGTATGACTTCATCCTTATGGTCATAAAGCCTGAATGTCTGTATGAGTGGGAGGGTTCGACACTGGAACACAGGCACGAGACTGGATGAATAACATCTCCTCCCTTGCAGTCACTCTGGGCACCACACCGGGCAGCAGCCTGACCTCGCCCAGTCCCCAATCAGTCCTGACACTCCCTTCAGGTCTTATTAGGACCCCGGCATCCTACATGATTCGCTTTTAATGCCTTATGATGTCTTATAGTACCGAGATGGTAGCGAGTGAGTGTACTGATGAGTAAACACAAAAAAAGTCAGTGCCCTATATAATTGCATTACATCCTCCAATGGATTCATAATAAATGACTTGCATGGTATCAAGTATTCTGGGTTATTGCCATCCACATGCAAAACCTGAGCGAAGTGACAAAAGATTCCCATCTCTCAGTTGTAAGTGAAGTGTCATTGTTAACATTTTCAATGGGTTGCACATCGTAGCATTGCTAATCCCGACAATTCCGCTGTGCTGCCTGCTTCCTATTCAATCTGTTTCACTTCCTGTCTCCTTTGTGTACCTTGATTGCTCTTCAAATTGCTTTTTTCCATGGCATGTTTAAATCCGACTGTTTCCACCAGGTGTCTCAGTGTCCAAACTATTTTGATGGCTGTATTATTCTTTTAAATCTCTGCTTCGACAAATACTGAGCATCGAATGGAATGAGATCAATCCTGACATTACAATCAGGCATTGCAGCACATCTTGATCACTGATATTCTAATGTTCACGTTTCACACTACCATGTGCTCTACTGACAACAATTTACTGATTAATATCAATATATTTCTATTTTGTCTGTATATTTCTGAGTGCATTATTGGCTGGATACGACCCATTTTTCATGTTTTAGCTCTTATTTATGTGTGTATTTATTTATTTATTTATTTKGGTGCGTATATACAGGACTGTGCAAAAGTCTTAGGCGCCATATTATCTGTAGTAGAAATGTAGTTATATAAGTTTATTGTGTCTGCATTATTATGTACAAGACCGTTCCCTACAGAGATAGACTACAATTAATGAATAAATAACATTACAGAAGAATATTTGAAAGCGACATATTACATGACAGAGCAGTTTTCAGATGGAAAAAATAAATCAATGATGTCGACTCCTGGGTTTTGTATGACAATAGAAAGGAGCGAGTGCGAGCGAGTCACCAAAAGAACTGATATTCTCCAGCACGCTCAGTAAAACCTAACAGCTGTTTTATTTAGAATACTGCACACATCTGTATCGAACACCACCGCTTATGTTCAAGCACAGAGTTTCCACACCAGATATTGACTGTTTATTGTTTATGTTATTATTTAGTGCTTTTTATAGAAGTTTCTTTTAATGTAGAAATGTTTTCAAAAGCATCATTGCATATGGCTTTGGTTTGTTTGTTCCCAAGACTTTTGCACAGAACTGTAAATAAAACAGCTGTTAGGTTTYACTGAGCACGCTGGAGAAGTTCATCAGTTCTTCTGGTGACTTCATCACAACAACAAACATTTAAGATACAGACTGTTGACTGTTTTAATTGTTGTCGAGCTGCACATTGTACGAGACAAATCTTGTATTTTAAAATCGTTTTTATTGGTGACGGTAATCACGTGTAGGTCTCTGGGTACTTTTGTCTGTATTGATATTTCAGCCTTTGCATATTCTCTCTTTTCAGCCTTTTCAGCAGCTTTGTGGTTGTGTGACTGTGGTATATTTAGTCCAGTGATTTAAACTATTGTGGTATTAGATGGCAGCGTGGTGGTGTAATGGTGAGAACCGTGGCCCTGCACCTCCAGGGTTGGGGTTTGATTCCCACCTTTGATCTGCATGCATGGAGTTTGAATGTTCTCCCTGTGTTCGGTGGGTTTCCTCCCACAGTCCAAAGACATGCAGATTAGGGTTAATTGGCATTTCCTTTTATTTGTTCCTAAAATTTGTCCATAATATGTGACTGAGTCTGTACTTGTATGCCCTACCTAGTGCCCTAAGTCCACTGGTATAGACTCCATGCTACTCATGACCCTGTACAGGACATACAGCAGTATACAGAATGAGTGAGTCGATATTGCCATTCAGGACGTGTGTGTGTGCGTGTGCGTGTGCGTGTGTGTGTGTGTGTGTGTGTGTGTGCGCACTCCTGTTTAAGTCTCTGAAAGAGAAGACAATACATAACTGATTTGTGAAATGTTTCTAATTATACATAATATGTATGGTAAAATTATAAAAAAAAAAAAACAATTATGGTAAAAAAATGATGTTTGTTAATCAAAAAAAATATGATCATAAAAAAGTATTTCTATTCCTATCAATTTTACAGCTGGCAATCATGTAAACGGTATCTACACCAAGCCCAGCCCAATGGCAGAGAAGGATGACAACAACAACGATGAATATGACAACTATGACGAGCTGGTGGCGAAGTCTCTGCTCAACCTGGGCAAGATCGCAGAGGACGCCGCCTACAGGGCCATGACGGAGTCTGAGATGAACAGCAACTCCTCCCATAGTGCTGCGGAGGAAGAGGAGGATGAGGAGGAGGAGGATGAGGAGGAGGAGGAGGAGGATGATGAGGACGAGGAAGAGGAAGATGAGGAGGACTGTGACAACGGCTCTAAGAAGGGTGAGCTGAGTCTTGATGTGAACAGCGATGTGGTGAAGGAGACTGTGGACTCTCTGAAACTGCTGGCCCAGGGTCATGGAGCTGTGCTCTCTGACAACCTTGAAGGAAGGACATATCAGGAGGATGAAGTGAAAAATGAGGACTGCATGAATGGCTTTGCTGGTTATGGATGTAATGGTACTATTAGCAGTTGTGCACAAAACAGGTCCACAAGCAATGGACAGATGATTGAGGAAAGCGATGAGGAGGTATGCCTAAGCAGCTTGGAGTGTCTACGCAATCAGTGCTTTGACCTGGCACGAAAATTAAGTGAAACAAAGCCAGCAGAGCGCCTCAGCCACAGTCAGGAGGGGCAACATGACGCTCTTTTACACCAGGAGATCTACGGAGAATGCCATCAACAGCAGAACTCAGAGGAACGCCGTGTCTTGGAGCGCAACTATTCGGACATG
This sequence comes from Clarias batrachus, assembly GCA_003987875.1. Lineage (NCBI taxonomy): Eukaryota > Metazoa > Chordata > Actinopteri > Siluriformes > Clariidae > Clarias > Clarias batrachus. The sequence continues at coordinate 4,943 of QMIH01003512.1, read as the reverse complement.
GTCAACCTTATGAAGCTGGAGGAGCAGCTCAGTCCACGCTCGAAAGCGCTGTCTAGCTGTGCCAGGGAGTATGACGCTTACAGAGATGAGGACACCACGTCGATTACTTCGGACCGCTCTGAGGACGGCTTCGACATGACCAAGGGCAACCTGTCGCTGCTGGAGAAGGCCATAGCCTTGGAGTCGGAGAGGGCCAAGGCCATGAGGGACAAGATGGCTTCAGAGGCAGCTAGGAGAGACAGATTGCACCTGCATGAAGAGAACCACGGTCTGAGGCTCAGCTGTGCAGAGGAGCGTAAAGCCAGGCTACATCACGATGGCCTCAAGAAGCCCTACTACCATAAAGGTGGGTGAACATTTAGTCAGGAGACAAGGTGTGAGACTCGGTCAAGAAGATGATGATGATGATGATGATGATGATGATGATGCTTTGAAGGTGTCATTTTTGTTGCTAGTGTATGTTATGTTTAGTTTGTTGGTGCTAGTAAGTGGCTCATTATGTTATCTTGTGGTTACGTTCTGGTCAGACCGGAAATGCAAGAAAACACCTCAGTTTTTACATATTATTACATATATCATATCATATCATATCATATCATATCATATCATATCATATCATATCATATCATATCATATCATATCATATCATATCATATCATATCATATCATATCATATCATATCATATCATATCATATCATATCATATCATATCATAGCGAAATGAAACAAAATACATCTTGAAAAGTGAAAAACATTATCACCTGAAAACCCAGAAGGACATTTTTGTCGGCTGATGTTAGTGGATCAATTCAAGTCCTTGACTACAAAGGAGCAGATAAACAACTACCATGAATAATGCAGTAAACGCATCCAATCATGATTAATTTATTGGCTACTTATAAGATAATCTGAATTCCTTAACTAGCGCGTGGCAGCGTCGCTAGCGGTAAAGAAGCAGACAGGATAAACACATCTCTCTTTGGCAATTCCTCTTTAAACATTTTGCATTTGTCACCAACATTTTTCAAACAAGTCAGACTGTTGGTTTGCTAATTAGACCTGAGAGGGTTAAATAAACTGGGGAGAAAAGTGATGAGAGGCTTTAAAGGCTTTCTTTTTGTCCCAATGTCTTCAGCCCTGTCGCTAGGCTGCGGTGGGAATCTGCTACAGAATCACGTCTCTTCCCTCAAACATCCATGTCTCAGGGGTTTTTGTTCCTGGCTTTAGTCACCTGAAATATCTTGTCAGTTGAAGGCGCCTGCTGTCGATAGTCTTATTCAGGTAGCAGCAGGTGCTTGAGTGTTAGTTCAGGGTTGGATGAACAACATGGCATCATTTTCCTTTTTATGGTATCACCACACAATAATTCAATCTGATAATATAGTTTGTCCTGTGTGTTGCTGAGATTTTACCATAGATTAATTATAGCACCTTATATCGCCTGACAGCTTTCACTGCTTGTATAAAATATTATGGACAAAAATAAAGAACCAAATGTGGGAAATATTTGAAACCTATTCAAAAAATACCCACAACGGCAGTCATGGTTTTCGCAGTTTGCTAGAAAACAAATAGTAAAGATTCTCCCTTTGCTTCCTAATAAGTAAGTTAGGTGGTGTGCTGCTCATGAACTGTGACAAACAGAAGATTTAAGGTGTCGTCTTTAATAGATCTTTAGTGCTGCAGAAAATCTACTGTGGACTCAATCTACACCGAGCCTCGCCTGACCTCCAGAAAAACTTACACTGCAATACCATACGACACAATATACTCTAATATATTATTACTTCAAATATAAACAACAATTTGAACATAAGATACATACAAATGATGAACAGAAATGATTTATTTTTGTGGCCGGGAAAAAGAAAAGTCACCATTTCAGAAGGGCCAAATCACTGGCTTGCAGGAAGCAAAGAAAACAACTAAGGAGATTTGGAGTGACTGGGTTAAGAACCTTCGACACAATATCAAACCTATAAGGAGTTTATAAGGAGCGAGCAGAACCAACCGCACTGTGGAAGAAATGTGGTCAAGAACAAAGCATGAATGGAGATCATTTAAAAACACTGAAGAATTAACAGAAAAAACAAGGGCTACGTTTAATACTGTAAATAAGATCATTTACACACACACACACACACACACACATACTGTACAAACACACAAACACACACACACACATGCACACACACACACATACTGTACAAACACACACATACACACAAACATACTGTACAAACACACAAACACACACACACACATGCACACACACACACACACACACATACTGTACAAACACACAAACACACACACACACAT
>QMIH01003511.1:0-33968 GCA_003987875.1 Clarias batrachus | reverse complement strand
TGACAGTGATGTGCTGAGAATGAATTACCACTCTGGTTAGCAATGCTTAAATGCACCTAAAAAAGTGAGAAATGGCAGACGAGACATTCAGTAATTGTGTACATGCGCTATACAGTGTTTTCGCTGACCAGAGGAGCAATTTCAGCCAGAGACTGATCACCATCAAGTGTACCACAGAACGTCACAGGAGATCGTTCCTCCCAACGGCAATAAAATGATATAACTCTTCTATGTAACCTACACACTATGTGGGTATTCACTGTCAGTGACAGTAACATAATAGAACAATAATACTTACCTGTATTAATTATGACAATATATCATATCATATACTATACATACTATCATATCGAAATAAATTATGTAATACAATATTACATATTATAACAGGATTACATATACTAGTTTATTGTGCAATATTGTATTAACGTAGTGTGCAATATGGTACTTACTGTTTGAGGACACTTTATATTTTATCTATGCTGTTTTTTGTACTTTACTTGATAGCAAGGGTGAGCAACTGTAACCGGGAATAAGCACTTTCCCCTTGGGGATTAATAAAGTTTTTTGAATCTTTAATAATTGGCCAGATACACTTAGTTCTAACTATCTTTTTTTAATGAGTGTTTTGTATATGTTGTAGATGAAAGGGAAGGTGCTGTTGATATCTGTTCTTCTGGAGTTCTTCTTTTGTTCAGCTCAACTAGGTAAGGTCATGCAAGACACATGTACACATCATATTTTTAAGTTGAAAATTTACCCTACCAGGGCATGTCAATGGGGCATTTCTCTAACCGCATAGGTGTACGCAGTCTCACTTTTTTTTTTTTGGTCCTGGTGACCATATAAATGACTTTTTATTGTGACTGTTTCATTAATTAGTTCAGTTTATGTGCATATGTTTTATTTAATTTGTACTCCTTTTACAGCTCAAAGGGGATTATTATTATTATTATTATTAATAATAATATGTATTATAACTTAGGGCTGCAACTAATGATTATTTTAATATTGTGCATGTTGTGGTCGCGCTTGTCAGTAACGTGAGCAGTCCAACTAATCGATAACAGCATTCGTTGACAACGAATTTCATTATCGATAATTATTGATTTTATCGATTAGTTGTTGTAGCCCAACAATTATAACTGTATAATTGTGAGACCCAGTCCCCAGGGATACCAGTGTCATTGTTTTTATCTTGTTCAAGAATAAGTTTATCACATCGATTAAACAATATTGCATTTTGACGAAGTCAGACAGTAAGTACCTTAAACTACATACTTGGTTAAAGTCAAAGAATATCAGGAAAAACTTAAAAGCAAAGTCCAAGCAGTAAAATTAATTCACTGTTTTTGTTTTATTTATTTTCTACATTCTGGACCAACACTTAGGATTTCAAAACTATAATATAGTTGCAAGCAACGATGACGGGCCCAAGCACCCTGTGTCATCGCCATCCCGGGCGCACCGCACAACCTGTGTTATTCGAGTGTGTTAAGACCTTGAAAAAGCCATTGCCACTCGGTTGCACCGCACAACCTGCACACATCACATACTATACAGGGATAATGTGTGTGTGTTCGCGCGCGTCGTGAGAGGTGTTTGTATAAACATTTGTAATATGGGTGTGTGTGTGTGTTTGTGTGTGAGCACGTTAGTGTGTGAGGGTTAGTGTGTGTGAGAGTGAGGAAGAGAGGTGTGTGACGTGTCAGTCTGTGTGTGACGAGTAAATGTGCTTGTGTTTTGTGCTTGTTTGTGTGTATGGTGTGTGAGTCTGTGTGTATTAACATTAGTGGTGTGCGTGTGTATGTATGAGTGTGAGATGTGTTTGTGTGTGTGTGTTAACATTTGTGAATGTGTATGTGTGTACAATAGGCCGCAGGTGCTGGAAGAAAAGTCTCACACTATAATGTTCCTGAATGTGATGTCACTGAACATGATGTCACAAAGTGTCACTGAATATAATGTAACTCAATATAATGCCACACAGTGTCACGGTTACTGCTTGCCGGACGAAAGAGAGTCATGATAGCAGAGGTGAAGTGAACCAAAAGACTTTAATGAACACAAAACAGGGAACCAAAAGAACAAAACATGAACTTAAACCCAGGATAAACTAAACATGGAGCTACACAAACTAGACATTACCAACAGAGACAGACAAACCAGGAGAACACAGAGAACTAGAAGAACACACAGCTAAACAACATACCAGAACAAACAGTAACCCTAGACGAACAGATGCAAGACAAAGACTACACAGAACTCGGGAACATTTATAACCAACACTAATGAGCAACCTCAGTTCAGGTGAGCGCCACATCATATAGGTGCATTCTGGGGATTTGAGTCCACCAAAACTATAAATGACAACAGAACACAAAATGGTGTCTCTGGTGGTATCCCCTGACACACAAAGTTATTAATCATTTTTCTGTGTACGTTTAAGACATTATCACGGCTGACCTGTTTGAGAGATCAAAAATCTCTCCGCAATTTTGCATTCTCAATGTCTTTAGATCCCATTGGCCCGGTTTGGTAGCGATTGTATAACTTCCCTAGGAGGAGTATATCAAAATCCATCGGGTGCGTTTTTGCGAACGACCCAAAATAATCGGCCTACTGTTAAGAGTAGCTCAGGACATGCAGCGCGAAAGTTGTTTGGCTCGATGAGCTCTAAACCGAGTTTCGTGTGCCTACGTGAAAGTGTGTATGGGCTATCCAGCAAAATCTCGTATGGGGGCCCCGGGCCACGAGACTCTCGGGCATCCTGATGGCAGCAGATTCCAACCTGTCTGATGATGCACGATGATGAAACAGCCTATCTCAAAGGCCCCATCCCAGAAATCGCAAGACCAAAACTTAATTAATTTGGAGCTCCCAGCCTTAAAAATCACAAACTCCTTAGATAAGAGCTTTACAGAGCATAAGTAGCAGACAAAAGCACTATTCGGACGGGACTAGTTTTACTGGGGGACGTTTCAGTTTGAATTTTTGTCAGCCGACGTCTGTCATTTCATGTATGGATTCGGATGGGACTAATATCTCTGTGTTTATTACTGCGGTAGGCGTGTCTGTGTTTTTCATGTGGGCGTTGCACAAGACCACGTGTTGAAGATGAGGATTTCTATTGGAGTGTAGAAAGCAGAAACTCGAATACCGGCGCGCTAGAGATTGTACGGTAGTTCATGTTGACCAAAACACACAAGAAAACGCGGTTTAATGCAGCACAGGTCATCCAGGAGTTGAGAACCATTACATTATATCAGCTTTTCAAAGTAGACAATTGCATATTTTGGATGCTTTCAGCATTGCTTTACATTGTAGAAAGAAAGAAAAACCAGGAGAGACCATGGAATTAAATGATGTGGTCAAATTTTGACTGGTAATGTATTTAGATATATTATAATGGATAACAAGCAATCCAAGCATTTGAGTCTCTTATTTCCAAATGCAGATTTTTTTTCCCCCAATTTGTTGTAATAAACTAAAATGTTATTTTAGTTCCTAATCAGTTCAGTGCTTACAGTAATTCTGCAATCTCTTAATTAATAAATTAGAATTTAACGATAAATAAGGTAAAGGAAAAATAATTGTGTACTTTTTAAAAAAAATATATATATTTTAAGGGTATTTCTCTATGGTGTATATAAGGGTATTAGTAGCAAGAACTATCAGATTTGAAAGAATTATCCTTTTTTTTCCTGTATTAAATGCACAGAGGTCATTTTTCTCTTAAAAACTATAGAATTATATCTATTGTTGTAGGTTAAACTTGAAAGTAAAGCAAATATTGCGTGCTGAAATAAACACCTGACTTAAAATGCACTACTAGCCAAATGTTTGGGGACACCTTCTCATTTGGTGGATTTTCTTAATTTTTTATTATTTTCAACATTTGTACATTTAATACTGAAGACATCCAAACTATGAAATAACACAATGCATCATATAGGAAGCCAGAATGTCTTAAACAATCCAGAGTATAAGTTAAATTGTACAGAGTAGCAACAATTTTTATTGATGACTGCTTGGGACATTCATGCCATTCTTTCACCAGATTCATGAGGAATGGTTTTTAGTTGACAGGTGTGCCTTCTTAATGTGCTTTAGACCATCAGTTATCTAGTGCAAACTCTGCAGACCCACACGGTCCAATACAAACCGGGATATATCGTCTCCAAATAGGAAGGTCTTATCGTGAGTCTCCTATTTCTTTTATATTTTAATATAAATATTATTACATCCACTGGTGCAGCTCTCTAACTCGCACCGCGTAACAGTTACCACAATTGACTAATTGGCTCTGGCCCATGTATTTTTATTGAATCGTATCGAATCGCGTCACATTGTATCAAATCGTATCGAGACAGCTCTGTATCGAGGTACGTATCGAATCGTGACCTGTGTATCAATCTATGTATCGTATCGCCAGGTTCTCCAAGGTATACAGTCCTAGTTCAAACGTTTGACTTTTACTGTGTAATAAGCGGTTATGTTCATGATCTGATGGTTATCGTTAGGAAGTTAACGTGATAGACTTTGACAACTGTCACTTTTTTAAAGACATAAAATTTTATACCTAATTTCTAACATAAATAACATTTGAGTTATTCCGGTTTATATAGACAGAGCATATTCTAGTGTTTTTTTTTTTTTTTTAATTTTCGTTAAAGTGGGTTTGGTAGAGCAGAGACAAGAAAAAAAATGCAGGACAGTGGTCATCCAGGAGTAGAGTTGGGTAGAGAAACCACTACATTATAGGAATGAATCAGAAATACAGCTATCTACGTTCATGTTCTTCATTTTATGCCATCTAGGGCTATTAATCGATTGAATAATAAACTAAATTAATTAGTCATAGTCTGTGTGATTATTCACAATTTTAAAAACTCAGATTTACTTGCGTTATAAACATGCAATGTTTGAATAAAGAAATTCATGGCAGACTGGTTAGTGGAAACAGATTATGCAGTTTTATAATATCTTATTAAACAAACATTAAAATATCAGTTTAAAATCTGCAGTGGCTGGGTAGTATGGGATGTGGCAACCCACCAACGACAGGGCTCAAACCCTAATGTATAGATCCGAAAATCATCAACCTAGAGCCTTAGCTGCTTGAGCCACCATTCCCACGTCTTGCGTTAAATGTATTCTTGTAAAAATAGTAACCCTTGAAGGTAGCTCGGGCACGCATGGTTTCATCTAAACATTCATCTAGAAGCTTTTTATAATGAAACTTGCTGTTCAGCACACCTGGTGATGTTTCCTCAGTCATCTCATCTGCGCTAAACGTGCAACTCACAACGGGGTAATCATACTGTGATCATGGGAACCCATTAGGGGAAAACTTAGTCACATGATTCATTTACAAATATGAGAAATGTAATGCTTTTCAAGATGTGTTAATATTGATAGCCCAAGAATCTAACAAACGTGTACTATATATTTATACATTACACAGTACACAATAAGGCTTCGACTAATTTAGATAATTGATCCATCTGTTTAGTACTGAAACGATTAATCAATTTGATTACAGCGATCGCATTTAGTCAATTGCTCTTATTTAGTTTAGCGAAATTTAAAAGCTTCTTGAGGTTTTTTTTTGTGCAGGTGGTAGCAATCAAGATGATAAAGATGAAAATGTCATTAAAAATGTCTTTTAATGAACTTTCCTGATGAAGTAATGGTAGATCGCAATTATGAGAGTTAAGCTGAAATTTTCAGAAAACTGAGATAGTGGTAAAAAGTCAGCAGTGCAAAGATAAGTGTGAAGTGACAGAGTGGGAAAAGTAAACACATCTTAGTGTTGCAGTAAGCTGAAAAAAGTCGAGAGCACAACAGTATGTGCGAGAGAGATGTGCCTGCAGTGCTCAAAAGTCAGCAATAAAGCTGTGTGTTTGTGTGAATTTAACTTAAAACGGTTCACTGAGGAGAACTGGGGTTGGGGGGGGGACTCAACACACGCAACACACTAATTTCCACATTCTCTTCAGGTTTGAACCCTATCCCACTAACCTGACTTTTGCGTCTTTTACGAAGTGGTCACACACTTGCCAGAGTGTTTCTGTACGATTTCAGCACCTGTTTTGCTGTGAAATGCTCCCGTACCGTGGAACCTTTGATTACGAGCATAATTTGTTCCATAAGCGTTGCTTGTATATCAAAACACTCATAAATCAAAGCGAGTTTTGTGAAGTAATGAAAGAATTGACCAGTTTGTTGCCAACCAATTTGATTATTGATTTTAGTCGATAACTTTTATTAATCGTTGCACCCCTAGTAAAAAACCACAGCTAGTTTGGATAGATGAAGCAATAAACATCACAATGGAAAGTGATGCACTGAATTTACTTAATTAAATGCCTTTCTTTGGGCATTTAATTAAGGGTCAATTTGGGTCAAATTATTGGACTCCATTTCTTAAAAACAATTGGAGACTGATGAAATTACTTGAATTTGCTTAAGAACTTACCAAAACATTATTAAAATCTGGAAGTATAGTAGTAAATCATCAAATTGATTTAAGAAATATGGCTGGGAAAAAAAAGCAGGAATGACCATGCTTGGCCATAAAATGCTTGGCTATTTAAAAAAAAAAAAGAATTTCACAAGGATTCATTCCATTCGTTACCTATTCGTCAGTCAGATTAGTTTCATAATTCACAAATGTATTTATAACCCATATACAAATGGCACGTAATTAGTTATTTACAGTTGAATGTGAACTGCTAGAGTCATTTGTGAAAATCCTTGCATGTGTGTGGATTTTGAAGACTTCCCATACCTGGTTTGGTTCAAAATGCATTTTTTTTTTTCAAATAAGCATTCACTGCAGCCTTATCAGATGCATCATACAATTTCATCCAGTCACATAAATTATACGTATGATTGGAGGTGACCACGTTGTATTACATCTGCAGTGTGCGCTAGTCCGGTAGAACAAATCATGGGGTATATGCACTGATCAGCGATAACATTTAACACTAACATTATCATTTATATACAAGTAAACTGGTGATATGATAATAAGCACCTATGGCTCACCCATGCCCATGGAGCCCAAAATTTAGCCCGTTCAGTGCAATTCCACAGAAAAAACAATGCAGCACAATTCGCTGAAAAAGTCAATTCTGGAAACGATAGAAAGTTACCAGAAAGGTACCCAGTGCATGAATTTACTGTCATTTTGTCACTAGATGGTGCTCTTGGCACTTGGGACTCAATTGCAAATAATGTTGTTGTACCAAAGAAGTAAAGGCTTACCTTCACAATAAATGATAACTTTTGTCATGAGAAATCACACTTCAAAATTGTATTAGCCTGCTGTGAAATTTGCCACCATTGTAATTTTTAAATGCAAGATCATGCCAAAAGCTGAATTACCATCCTTTGTTGTTGTGACCATAAATGAGAAACTGTGGATAGATGAAGGAATGATGAAGAAAATCAAAGCCTGCAGCTGTACCTACTATAATACCTGGCAAGATGGCTAAGTTACTGTTATTGAGTGGCTTGAGTTAACAGGAGCTTTAACCCTTTAAGATCTCTGCCAGAGTGTGTCTTAGTATTTTTAATTGCTATGATGTCATACATGATTGATTGAAATGGCAATTTTGTTAAATACTTTAAAACACAAATACTTTAAAACAACAAACGTATTTGGTCCAAATAAATCAGTGATCTGTGAGATATACAGTGGAACCTCGGATTGCAAGTCATTTGAATAAATTTTGACTTGAAAACCGAGCAAGTATTGGTTTACGAGTGCCGAGTATCATGTATCATGCATGCGCTCGTTTTGACACCGAGCGTCACGTGATCACACCTTGAGGCAATGATTTTTCTCTCTTGCGCTGCGGAATTGTGGGTTATCGTCTCCCCTGATGGGTTTTAGTGCTCGCCTCTTACTGGTATAATCAACATCTCCCTCTCTGTTTCATCGTGTCTCATGCGTGCGCGTGTGTGCGTAATTTGACACCGACACACACACTCGTGGGTTCACATGCGCACACGCAGACACTCTCCACTTTACACTGTGCTCCGTCGCAATTTTTTTTCAAAGGTAAGGTGCTGGTTCATTTTTGGTTTTGTTTTACTTTACAGCAGTGATTCCGTTAGTATGCGCTCACGCGAGTGTAATTGGAGATTTTTTTCCCTGTTAAAACAGTGTTTCTGTTGTATGTGGTTGTTGCGAAACTTAAAAAGCAAGGTGGGTTGAGGTAAGAGGAGTTTTACGGTGTAAGACGAAGCGAGGGAAGGGGCTAATTCCACACACATACACGGCGTCTGTGCATCATTGTTAGACATAGCCTTGTCTATGTATTAAAGAACTTATTACTGCGGTGCACCCCCTTAGAGTTAGTGGCATTTTATTCTCTTCTCCCTTTCCACCACAGAACAATAGCATATGCGTGTACACTGGCCAGTGAAAGCTGCGCATGTTTATTCAGAGAACAGGAATAGGAAGTCCGATACGTTGTTTATTTCAAGGGATAACCCCATAGTGGTAAAGCCATCACAAAATAATCCCTGTCCCATTGGATAGATGGCATATTCTATTAAAGGGCTACAAGCACCAGATGGATCTTGCCTCAGGCCTTAGTTCATTCTCTCAAGGATTAATGAGCCGCAGCTCCTTTAAAGCTGCACGTAGTAGCGGATAAAATCAAGTGCAACATTGTACTTAAACGAATTCATGATCACAGTACTAAAATTTTAATTAAAACATTGTCAGGACATGCTACTGCGTCAGCAGATGTCGTTGTCATTCAATGATATGCTGTTTTTGATCGTCATAATTTTCTTTAATAAATAATGACACCCGTTGCGCTGTAACAGCTCTGGCAAAAACTTATGAAATACAAGTGAAACATTAAACGAATTTACAATCACAGTGCTAAAATTATAGTAATACATAGGCGTTTATATTTAAGCAAAATAAATGTTTTCAAGGCGTGCGCCTGTGATGGGTGTGCGCCCAGATCAATATCGCTCCCCACTCACTCCGAAGCTCACTAACTAGGCACAGTTGGTGAGCTATGAGCTCTCCACGCTATAAAACACAGTGGGGACTGTATGTCGGGGTCTGTTTGGGAAACTGGACTTTAAAAACCAGCACGCGGTGGAGTTTACTAAGGAGAGTGGCACACGAGCGGGGCGATGTGACGCGCCCCAGAGACTTTAAAAAGGGGAATAAATAAATTACCCTTTTTCCCCCTGTAAGATCTCGCCTCGTGTCCATGTTTTATGGTGCTGTTTGTCAGATTAATGTTCAAAAACAATATAATGAACTATATAAGCTACATAGCCTTTATAAGACTCATGATTTTGTAAAATAATGAACGTAAACAGGGTGCGCTAACTTGAGCGCATCAGAAAATTTACCGAAACTGTGCATACTTGCCTCACAGACGAAAAATATATACTTATAAAAAGCGAAATGTGTGCTTTCATGTTATGATGAGGAAAATCTCAATGTCTTCCACTCCAGGGATTAAAAACGGTAACAATGTCAATTTTAGAATCTGGAATCCAGAAGATTAAATTTACACAAATTTAAAAAGACACCTGAAGCTCTAAAGGTCTTCAGAAGAGCCTTAGATCCAAGAGGGTCTTAAAGTGGGTTAAAGAGGGTTGCATTTTAGTTTCTCTGAATTTATAAGTGAGAACCGCTGATTCACACCTGGGGAGGGGTAAATTATATGCATTTGAATGTTGTCTTGCATTGTAAAGCACACACAGTAACACTAAAACAACAACAACCCAGTATAAATATGAATACGAGGCCCTAATTATGCTGCATAAATATTATTTAGTACAACAAAATTCCTCTGCACTCTGGAAAACTTTATGCGTGTGGTTGAGTGCTGATTAGACTAGGTAGGAAATTAAAGAGGAGAAGGTAAACAATGGTCCACGTTTAAATTTTTTATTTTAAAGCATTATTTTTAAGCATTTTTATTTAGTTCAACTTCAATGGTTTTTTTGACTCATTATTGTACAGTAAATATCACTAGCTCTGGTTCAGGTTTTTCATGTTTGTTGTATAAAATACACAGATGTGGAAATTATCATCACTGTAGTATTTCTTCGATACAACATGTTATGACTTTATGACTGAATTATATTTTAAAACCGAGATGACGGAAAATGTCACTTTGCACCACCTGGCGGTCATTTCACGAATTACTTTGAAATACGACTGATTTATTTTGGCCGCTGTCGTTTTGTCACGGCGATGAGCGCGGCGGTAATAGACAATCCCCTTGTCTACCTCCTGCAAATGATTCAGATCATCAAACAAATCTTAATATTACATGAACCAGAGTATGCAAAATACAGTTATTAAATGATGCTTTCATTTATTAAGGCCAAAAAGCTGTTCAAACCTCCGTGGCCCTTTGTGAAAAACTAATTGTCCTCTGCTAAATCATAAATGAACTGTGATTTTTGGAAAGTGAAATTAAATTTCACTTGCCACACCCAAGCCTGATTACTGCCAGATGTGTTGAATCAAGAAATCACTTGAATACATCCTGTCTGGCCAACATTAGATTAGATTTCAAAAAGCAATATGGTTTAAAGAGATTCAAGAGCAGATGAGAAGTAAAGCAAATATGTTTATGGCAATGTATACTGTGTATATACAGTGCATTGCAAAAGTATTCATCCCATGAACTTTCCACATTTTGTTACATTACAACCACAAATGTTAATGGATTTTATGTGATTGTGTTGGTCTAAGTGGCACAAAATTGTGAAGTGGAAGAAAGATTGGTTTTCAAAATAAAATGTTTTGCAAATAACAATATAGAAAGTGTGCCTTGCATTTGTATTCAGCTCCCTTTACTCTGACACCCCTAACTAAAATCAAGTGCACCCAGTTGTTTTCAGAGGTGAGATGATCCATGGAGATCCACAGCTCAAGTGGGAGAAATGACTGTTAGTTGTGCACCCCACAAATCGAGCCTGTATGGAAGAGTGGCCAGAAGAAAGCCATTGTTGAAAGAAAGCCTTAAGATATTCTGTTTGCAGCTCCACATGGCTTGTTGCAAAATGCACATGCTTTAATATGCACAATATATGTATGGAATGGTGTGCAATGCCAAATTGATGACCTTGCAATGATTCTTAAACAGTTTTACTGAATGCCTGTGTTGTGTAGTCTGACTGTTGTCAGAGTGAAAGACCTGCTGTAGCGCTTCTTTTTTTTTTACTCTGTGGGTCTAACAATATGCTGGTAAAGTATAAACTAATGGCCTACAACGCTCTCACGCAAGAGACGGACGTGTAATGTTCGAGTGCTGTCAGCTTACCCAACATTCTCCTCTAAGTAGTCAAGCAGGCAGACAACTGGCCAACAGAATAACTGGCGCTCCTAACCTGTTTGTTCAGTCTCTTGATGTCTGTCTCCATGTTTCTGCTTCCCCAACAGACCACAGCAGATTGCAAAGATTTGCAAAATCAGCCATCGTCATAAAACACACTTATTAATGTCCTACATGCTAAAAAGGACATTGGTCCCCTCACTATGGCTATATACTGTACTGACCCTTGATGTAGTGTGTGGGGGTACGCTACCAAAGTCTATTAACATATCTCTTTTTCAAAGTTGATGGCTCAGCGCTATCATTTTAGGATTTTTATATGTTAAAATTATATTTTAGTGTGTTTGAAATAAACTTTTTAAGGCAGATCAAAACATGACGCCTAATTATAATGGGGCCGGTTGTGATCCTCCTCCTGCAGTAGACCAGTTCTATCTCCTGTGACTTTGCCACGAAGCAGTTCATTCTTCCCACATCAAACTACAGTCATGTTTTGACCAGGTTTCTATACTACACTTCCTTTCTGTCTCTCATGAATCGGCCCGACCACCACAAAGTCATCCAGAAGTTTATAAAGGGGGCAGATTTGACCTGTAAAAATGTTGGTGACTGATGTTGATAAACATAAAAGCACTGACCAGCTTTTATGTTTATAATGTCATCTGTGCATTTACAACCACCGATACTATACTGTCGTGGCACCTAGTTGGTCAAAGCAAAAAAAATTTTTTAATTTTTTTATTTAACTCTTCAGTACAGTCTTTTTTTTTGTACTGTACATACCACAGGAAAAAAGACTATATGCAAACTTTCACTTTTCTTTGGTTTTGTATTGAATACTTTAAAATATAATTTATTTAAATGAGAAAAGACTAAAGAAGATTAGAATATTTATTTCATGTTTTTTTTTTGTTTCTTTTGGTGTTAGGGTAAAAAACTGAACAAAAGATGAATGCTGATCCATAGATTGATGTTTGTGTACTCAAAACTCTCTGTGGAAAAAATGTACTGTATATAACTAATGGTTATTTTAAAAAAAAAGTTTTCCATATTTCGAAGTGTGGGGGTGTATAATGACAATTTTGTGTTTGCATCTCAACAGAATATGGTCTTAAAATAAATTACTCAGGCATGTCCATGTTAAAAACAAACAAAAAAACATAACGAAACCTAATTTCCCATCTTTCAAAGGTAGAGCAACAAACCTTGTCAGAAGGCTTTAGGAGTGTTGATTTATGTTAGCATTTCTGATCTGGATCCAACATCTTATACTGTAGATCAATGATGGTATATTCTGTGGTTCTGTGGTCTGTGTTGTTTATCTTTACTACTACCGAAAAGCATACAGTCTTGGGTATAAGAGAGTATTTGCTATTTAATTGTATGTTTTTTGTATAAAACATAAGAGCAATCATCTGAAGTTAGTTGGTGTGAGAGGAGAGCATGCAGAGGCTAGGGTTGGATGGAGGCAGATGATTCGCTGTGGCGACCCCTGAAGGGGAACAGCCGAAAGACAAAGATGATGTAGATTTTTTCTGATGTTCTTCGGATCCTTGTCATGGCCCAATTTTGACCAATCCTTACATGTCGGACAGATGGCCTCACATTTCCTCCTTCTTGTACAACATAATCATGGTCGCCTTGGTTGATTGCAAGATGCCAAGGCCCTGTGATTGCAAAACAAACCCAAATCATGACCCCTCCACAGCAGTGCTTGACGGTGGATTTGAGGTGTTTCCCTGAGGTGCAGTTTTGCAACCCTAAGTCATACTTTCATCTTCTTTTTAGACAGATTAGGCTTTCTCCTGGCAACCCTTCCAAACAAAACCGTACTTGTTCCGTTCATCTTTTAATTGTACCATCACGGACTTGAACAATTAACATGCTCAGTGTAACTTTCAGGGTTTTTTTGAATGCTTTCCACTCTCTCACTCTAGAATGTTGAGCTCCAAATTGCTTGGAAATGGTTTTATAACCCTTTCCAGTTGTGCCGCAACAAGTCCTTCACTGAGACTATAGCCAAGCCTTTCCCTCTTGGTGTTGTGATGCACACCTCCAGATCTTCAAACTGCCGAAACGTTGAGGTTTGAACACCTGAACGTTTCAATTAACACCTAAACGTTTTCATTAATCAAGAGCTGCAGCCAGGTGCTGCTAAGCCTCTTAAATCATGTGGAAGCAGGAAGTGGGTACTTGGTAATGTCCAAATGTTTTTTGTTGCTCATTTGTTTAAATTTTTGTTAAACAAACAGTGACAGGACAAAAAAAGTTAGATTATTTGAATCTGAGGCTGTATTTGCCTAATACTGAGACGTGCTACAATCAGATTTATTTTGTTATTTTTGCAACAAAACACAGTATTAAACAAGGGGGTACTAACTTTTTTTTATGCACATTTTAGCAACATAGTAAATGTCTCTCTGATGATTGTAGCTCCTCACGCTAGTGAGTTTGACTATAGGAGTTGACCATCAGTCTATCATTTGTCCAGTGAGATTTGTCCTGCATCACATTCAATGAAGTTTATGGAAATGGAAGTTATATGCATTAAATCATTTTATTGTATTAATAATTTTTAATTAATCACCAACATTAAATCTTTAATAATGGTAGCTCTGGTGTCAATGCAAAGCATCTTGTTTGTGTTTTTTAGACGGTAATGACTGCACCAAGGCTTCAGCTCAGTCTTGTGGTGAATGTATTCAGGTTGGAGAAAAGTGTGGCTGGTGCTCCTATGAAGTAAGAAACTTTACTGAACGCACACACACATACACATGTACTACATACACACTAGGGTTCATTTTGTCCGCCATTTTAAATTTTAGTCTTAGTCCCAGGATAAATGTCCCTGATAGTTTTTATCATATTTAGTCAGTCCTATTCTATTTTTTGTTTAATAGAATTTTAATTCTAGTTTTAGTCTAATAGAAATCTGGACATTTTAGTTTAGTTTTAGTCAAAGGAACCTTTAAGTATTTTTGTCTAGTTTTAAAACACAACATTTTAGCAATAACATTATTATTAATTAACCCTACAGTCAATCTAGTCTAACCAAAGCCCTGTTTTTTTAAAGGTTTTTCACAAAATTATTGATGTTTTCAGCTAATTATATTTATTGTGTGTGTGTGTGTGTATATATAACAGTGTTTTGAATTTTTATTTTATTTATGTATTTACACCTTTGGACTGTTGTAGGGATACTGTAGCTCCTGTAAGTCACAATCATCTTTCATCTGTTGTGGACTCGTTCTGATGTTTTGGGTCATTGTCCTGTTGCATCACCCAATTTCTACAGAGTTTCAGCTGATATACAGATATTCTTATACTGAAGAATTTTTAGACAGGCTTGGGAATTGATCTTTCCCTCTATGACTGCAAGCTGGCCAAAATCATGATGTTTCCTCCACCATTTCTTACGGTTGGGATGCTGTTTTCATGATGATACGCAGGGCCCTTTTTACGTCAGATGTGCTGTTTTTCTCCAAATAGTTCTTTATTTCATCAATGCACAAAACATTTTGCCAGTACCCCTGTGTCATTGTGCTTTTTCACATATCTCAGGCGAGCAGCAATGTTCTTTCATTAAGCAGCGGCTTCCTTTGTGGTGTCCAATGTTTTACGTACTGTAACGCATGAACACAGATGTTTGCCAGCTCCAATGATGGCTTCAAATTTTTGGCTATCACTCTGGATTTACTTTAAAGTAGAGAGTCCACACCTCCAAACTCGATTTTCTTAACCCGACTCCAGGTATGCTAATACCCGACTCCTATCAAAGACTTGCATACTTTTTCCACTACCTCTGAGGATTTTATCGTTGTTCTCAATAGAGACATGAATTTTTTAAAAAATTATTTTAGGCACATTATATTTGTCAACATTTTTGATTTGGATGAAGGTTAGATTGCATTTTATAACAAATTAATGCAGAAAACCATGAAATTCGAAAAGGATCACATACTTTTTCTTGCTACTGTATGTGTAATGTATCTGAATCTGATCAAGATCTTAATCTGAATATATATGGATTATGCCTAATTGTTGCATACACCCTGTGCCTGCAGGCCTTTCTGAAGCAAGGTGAATCCAAATCAGCACGCTGTGATGAAATTGAGGCTCTGGTTAAGAAAGGCTGTCCTCAGAGCAGTGTGGAAAATCCTCGAGGGTCAGTCCTTGTCAATGAGAACAAACCAGTCACAAACCGTGAAAAAGATGAGAAACAGAAACAAGAATTCATTCAGATTCAACCTCAGAAACTCACACTCAATCTAAGAGCAGGTAAAGTATAATTAATGTAGTGATGGTTATTAAATAAAATGAATTACTAATTGAATTTGCTGATTTCGTACCATGTGTATACCATTTGCTAATGTTTCTTACCAAGTGCTATGGGGTGTGCGTGTGTGTTTGACAACTGATCACTGTCAGGTAGTTTATTTATTATGCGTCTCATAAAGAATACTCTTGGCAGAGCAGCAAGCTACAGAGCTCTGTTTTACAGGTCAGATAATGTTCATATTTTAGCATTTAACTTTTTCCCACTCTGTCATTTAAATGCTTAAAACCCAAAATATAATTGTCTTTATTAGTGACACTTATGTTCACTTATTTTAGGTAACACAGTGCACCTCGGGTATATGGAAGAAATGTAATAAATCAGTTGTATAAATACCAATATTTTGATCCTTATTGCAATTTATGGCAGGACAAATGAGCATGCATGCAGATTGTATACGTTTCCTCATCCCTATTTGCAAAGACATGGAAACACTTGTATACTACTTTCAAATTATAACCCCTCACACAATATCAATCCACATCCAAATGCTAATACCGCATCCAATGCACAAAACTCTCTAATACCAACCAAGTAAAATATAAAATAAATACACATGGAAACTCACTTGACCCAAGTTTATGATTACACCGGCTGCTTTAAAAACGAAATTGAAAGGGGCTCCCATTTCTTCTTCCTGCCGTGCATTCTTGGGACCCGTGGTGCTATGTCTGCACTTGATCTTGCACAAAATGCAAAAAAAAAAAAAACACACACATGTAAACCCTCTGTTTGCTTGACCTTCCACTGACATAAACAAATTTTATCCACTGCCTGAGGTATGGCCAACCGTAAGTATGCGCAACTGGCTCGGTTGATCATATGCCAAAAATGCTTTGCAGCCTAGAAAAAAATATCTTAATTTTGGTCCATATCGTCCACCCCTAGGTTCACCAAACCAGAAAGTTGATATTTTATGTTAACGATAAAGTTCTTGACTTGTTTCTGTATCTGTTGTGCTGCTGTTATATGTTTGGCTAAGTAAATGACCGAATGAATGTGCAGGTTTTCATAGTAGAGTGAACTGCAAGAAAGTGTCAGAATGACCATTTTCTTAATGTTTATTAAGTTGTTGTCGGTATTATTTTTGTTACAGGTGAATCTCAAAAGTTTACCCTGACATTCAAAAGGGCAGAGGATTACCCCATTGACTTGTACTACCTGATGGACTTGAGTTACTCCATGAAAGATGACCTGGAGAATGTGAAGAATTTGGGAACAGACCTTATGCGTGAGATGCAGTCTGTCACGTCTGATTTCAAAATTGGTATGAGTGTTTTTAACTATCCAAATGCAGTAATGGAACCCATAATTGTGAATGTTAACTAACTCACCAAGGCAAGTGTGATTTTGTGATAGTAGATTTGTAGTTTACTATAATGTAATGAACATTGATTAATGAAAATCAGACATTGATTATGAATTGAACAGAATCAGGCAATCAAGCGATTTTCTTGTTATGCTCCAAACCAGCTTCAAATTTCAGTAATTTGTTGAATGCCGAATTTGTTTAACTGGCAAAATTTGACCTCTCATGACTTTGCTAGGATTGATGTGATGGGGGCCGGGGACACCCACACTGCCAGCTAAAGTCCGCGAACTGTTAAACATGGTGCATGCCTCTGCGTTTAACTTCATCATCCTGTGTTCTCAAATGTTTCATTAGGTTTGACATTTGTTGCTTATTGTGGTGTCAATCCTTTGTTGAGAAATATAGCACTTGTTTAGCTTTAGGCATTTTAATTTAAACGTGTTTAACGTAGCAAGCTAAAACTATCTGCTGCCATCAGGTAGTGTGCTGTACACGCTTGTGGAATGTACTCATTTCTGAAGTTGTGCTTTTAAGTTGGATTGTGAAAACATGGACATTCGCATTACTACAAAGATTTAGTTGCATTTGTATTACAGTATTAGACTTTTCCAACTTGCATGTGCATTTTCTCAGTTGAGAAATTTATTTTTCTCATGCAGTGAGGGTGATTCTTCTTACATCCATTTTAGTGAACCAGAGATCAGATATTTTAATCCATTGCTCAAACATTTCAGTAGCACCACAGAAAGTCCCTGAAATCTGCGTTCTGTTTCAGTTCTAGTATCTACCACTTGTATGGGTACCCAACCCTACCTGACAACTGGTACTTGTGGCCTCCAGCTGACTCAGGTTTGAAGGATGCTTTCTTCAGACTGCATGTTTTAGCTCTTTCCACAAATGCTCGATAGGATTTAGATCGAGCTACAAGGCCTCTTCGGAATAGTCCAATGTTTTTTTTCTTAGCAATTCTTAGATGTTTTTCTAAGAATTTTCCTTTTCTCTTGGAGGGCCCATGAGGGGCCTGTGTTTGAGACCAAGCGTGCTAATGCTATTCAGTACGCTTGGTCCAGAATGCCTTGATAGTCTTGAAATTTCATTAGCTACAAACACTGAGATTTCAGATGCCAAACACACAGCCCCAGAACATAACCAAGCCTCTTCCATGTTTCATGATGGATACAATGTTCTTTTCTTTGAAAGCCTATTTTTTGCACCTGAGAATTTATAGCCTATGCAAAAAGTGTTCTTCAGTTTTGTCTCATCTGTTTAAAAGACATTTTTCCAGGAGCATTATGCATTATGGAAAATTCCAGTTTAGCTTTTTATTACGGTTAACCTTTGGATTGCGAGTAACTTAATACGTGAGTGTTTTGCCAACCGAGCAAAATTGCTTATGAATTTGAACTTGTGCGTATATAGTATGTACTGTATACGCGTTATCTGCCAACTGAGCCAATGGTTCTTCTCCCTTGCACACGCTGCGCCATTATTGGTAATCGTTTCCCATGCTCTGTCTGAGGGCACGTACAGCATTTTTTAAAATTGTTAGTGTAGTGACTAATTGTAAGTAACTGTACTGAAACAATGGCCCCCATGAAAGCAGGCAAACGCAAGTGTTATTAGAGATGTTGGTCATACAAAAAGTAAAATATTTCAATGAGCTGACAGAGAGCAGTGATTGTGTGTGAAAGTAATCCTACACAGTAACTTCCCTTCTCGTGTTCTCTCTCGTTCCCCTTAAACCAGCCATGATTGTTTTCAATCATGGTAAAGTGCAGGTTTCATTTTTTTTTATTTCTACTTTATATTTTGTACTTTTTATATGGGTATTTTTGTGTTCTGGAACAAACCATGCGAGTCTCCGTTATTTCTTATGGGGAAAATCACTTTGATATACATCAGGAACATTAGAGTGCTTGGAGATGTCTTATAGCCTTGAACATGCTTGTCTATTATTTTCTTTCTCCATCTCCTCAGATAGCTTTCGTGACTCATACTGTACTAAACAATGTCCACTAGATGTACTCCTAGGATACAGAAATGTCTGATGTTCAATAGTCAATGTTATTAAATATTTACTACTTTTATTTTCAAATTATTTTAGTGACTCCTATGGGTTTTTATTTCTTTAATTCAAGGGTATGAACAAATTCGTGTGTGTGTGTAACAATATTATGGAATATTTTTTACAGGTTTTGGTTCATTTGTGGAAAAGACTGTGATGCCCTATATCAGTACAACCCCAGCTAAGTTGCTGAATCCCTGCACTTCTGATCAGAACTGCACAAGCCCCTTTAGCTACAAAAATGTACTAAGTTTGACTAACAATGGCAATGAGTTTAACCGCCTCGTCAGCATGCAACAGATCTCTGGAAACCTGGACTCACCAGAGGGAGGCTTTGACGCCATCATGCAAGTCGCTGTCTGTGGGGTGAGCTTGTAGTACTGATGGCATCAATAAGAATAAAATGGCCCAGTGTTCATACTGCATTTAATTTGCACAAAATGCATAAACATTGTCAAACCATACTTTATATAACACTATAGTAAATATTACTTGTCTGGTTCAATCCCACCAAAGACCTACTTCTTGGTAACAAATACCACTTTACACTTTCAGAGGTCATGTGCATGTAAATGACCTGATGGGATATTATTTTGATAACATTGTTTTCAGTTAGCTCGGTTGCCATTTGACGCCCACCTTACAGTTCTCCACTCCCAGCTCTCTTCTATCAGATCAGTCACTAACTCGGTAGTTTGAAGGCTAACACATGGTTCCTTAGCTTTTCCAATCTCATCAACTGCAGAGTTACAGGTCAGTTTAATACATTCTAAGGAGAGAGAGTATGTCCCTTCTTCCTGGCCACGGAAGCTACTGCTTTATCAGTATTCAAACTCCTAATCTCCCAGTGATGGGCCAAACACCCCTACTGTTTCTCAATATATTTTACCCCCAATATACTGTATAAACCCCCAACAATATATTTAATACCCTACAATAGCATATTTATAATTTTAAATAAGACAATATATTTATCATTTTAAATAACACCTTTTTTGTGTGAATATTTTAGAATCAGATTGGTTGGAGGAATGTCACTCGACTGCTAGTGTTTTCCACTGATGCTGGCTTTCACTTCGCGGGAGATGGTAAACTGGGTGGCATTGTACTTCCCAATGATGGAAAATGTCACCTGAAGGATAATATATACACAATGAGCCATTACTATGTAAGTTTGCTGTATTACACCTCCTATGGGTCGGATGTTGCCTAATGTGGGATTACCTCCTGAAGAGTTAGACTGGTAGTGACATGGATAACTCTAAATTGTTTATCACAGACAGTAGGGGAATTTCAGTGACCAAGCTCTTGCTTACAATCTCATGGTTCATTGCACTGAAATTGTGTTTTGTGAATAATATATATATATAATATTCTTATTGTATAAAATTAACATGAATTATTAGTTATAGTTTCATGATTATCAGAAAGGGAAACGTGTATGGTGACTATCATATACCACTAGGGTTGTTACTATTATTATTTATTTTTTATTTAATCTTTATTTCAACCTCAAGGTTACAAGCCTATTCTGTTATTTAAAAAAATAATAGCAAGTTCATATCAGGCATCGTAAATCAGGCTTGTGAAAACTCTCTCCCATTTTTTCACAAAATGCATAGTGTAGCTAAACAGATGCACTAGGCCTTAGCTTACCAGCTTAAATGTGTTACTACATAAAATAAAAGATATTAACAGATAACGAAGGTACTCAATGTATAGGTAAATGACTAGACTTTTAATATAGGTATGAAATGATTTCTTCATGAAGAGATCTATGTATACATAGAGTAATACTGAAGATCATCTTTGTTGTAGGACTACCCTTCAATCGCGCACCTTGTACAAAAACTGAGTGATAACAACATTCAGACGATTTTCGCGGTGACTGAGGAGTTTCAGCCTGTCTATAAAGTAATCATTTTTGATATATATAATAATAAACATCAAAGTAAGCAAGCAGTTTTTGAAAAGATTCATTTCATTTTTAGGAGCTTAAAAATCTTATTCCAAAGTCAGCTGTGGGAACGCTGTCTGCAAACTCCAGTAATGTGATCAAACTCATCATCGATGCATACAATGTAAGTAAAAAATTGCATAATTACTGTTTATGATTAGTGTACACTATTTTTTATTGTTGGCAGGATTAATATTCATCTTTCATGGACAAGGGTGTTCAAGTTAAACTGGGACTTGTGATAAAATTTTTCTTGAATGAAGGCATAGACTTTGAACGGTGCAAACATTTTAAAGATCCATGAATAATGATCCTGGCCGAGGTAGCTCTGTAGAGTGGAACACCTGATCCATGAAAACCAACAGATCATTTGACACCAGACTCGTCTGTCTGTGGGATCTGCACACACAAGTGCATTACAGGATCTCGGCTAGGCGTTATTGCCACATCCCCCGTACAGTCCGGGCTCCGCTCTTAGCAATTTCCACATGTTTGGGCCACTAAAGGAGTTGTTAGGAAGCCAGCATGTCATCAGTGATCATGGTTTTGGAATATTGAGAAGTTTCTACCTTGATGAAGCACTAATGAAACACTTGGATAAGTGCATTAGTTTATAAGGGACTATATATATAGGAATATGGTTACGTTCACTTTATAAGCCACATTTGTTCAATTCTGTAATATTTTTTTTAGCAAATTGGGCTTGCATGTCATGACCGTTGACATTCATAATTGCAAGTACTTGTATCTGACTATTGTGGACACGTTTGCTTTCTGAAACGGGATGTATGCGCAAATGCATCTTTGTTCTCAAAATGTGTTTCTGCAACCATTCATTTCAAACAATGGATAAAATATTGGAAAATGGAAAAATATTCCTGGGAATTGTCTCTGAAGGACGACTAGCATTTACTTGGCTGTATTTGTTTGTCTAGTAGAATAAAGCCAGACGACTTTGCTTTAGCTGTTTTAGTAGTTGTTTCTAGCGCTGCTGTGAAATTCCTACACTGACATCAGCGCCCTAAGCATATGGAGGCAAAAAATCGCTTGAATTCTAATCTGACCAAGTTGTAAGACCATGTATCGGTTATATCCTATCAAATGCAGAATGGATTCCGATCCGTTCTGAAGAACATCAGATTTGTCCATTCAGGCAGCCCAAAAAATCTGATCTGTGTGGCATCAGGGTAAAAAAAAATTGAATTGAGTCACCTCAGACTGTTAATGTGAACGTACCCTAAAAGTAGTTTTTATTCTCATAATGGTGTCCTGTTATTCTGTGCAATCAAATGTCCTGTTTTTTTGTGAATGGCCTCATAGATTATATATTTAAAAGTATGTGGACACCTGTGACCATTACACCTATATATAGGCACTCTTTAAAGTCTTTTTACAAAATTATAACCACACAATTGGATAGAATGCCCTTATAGATACGTTATAGCATTAAAATGTTCCTTTACTAGAACTAAGGGACCTAACCCAAATCTGTTTGAGCATGAAGATGCTCAATTTATGTGTAAATCTACAGCTTTTTTTTTAAGAAGCAGCTCCTTTAGCTCCTTAAGCCATGGTTCACCAAGGTTGGAGTGGAAGAACTCGAGTGACAAATCAATGACCATTGAACACTTTTGGGATTGATTGGAATGCCACCTGCATGCAAGACCTCCTTGGCCAACATCAGTGCTGGACCTCACTAGTGCTCAATGGGAAAATCTGCACAGTAATGCTGTGTACTGTACTGAAAAACCTTCTGGGAGGAATAAAAGTTATAACCACAATGATGGGACTTTAAACCTAGAATGAGATCAGGTTCAGAATCTCAGAATAGATTGAGTTCAACAGGCACAAGCAGTATCATTTGTTTCTAAAAATTTGTTCATTATAGTTTAACTGTATTTTTATATACAGTTGCATCTCAATAAATTAGAATATTTTCGAAAAGTTAATTTATTGCAGCAATTCTATTCAAAAAGAACCTTGTGTATAGATTAATTGCACAAAGACCAATATATTTCAGGTGCTTATTTCTTTTAATTTTGATTATGGATTAAAGATACTGAAAACCCAAAATTCAGTATCTCAGAAAATTAAAATATTGTGAAAACATTTAGGCTACACAATCATGGGGAAGACTGCTGACTTGACCATCATTGACACCCTGCATAAAAGACACAAAAGATCATTGCTAAAGTAGCTCGCTGTTCAGAGTGCTAGCACATTAATGGAAAGTTGAATTGAAGGAACATTTTTGTTTGAAAAAGGTGGACAACAGTGTCTCTTTGAGAGGACTGTGAAAAGAAACCCATTTAATAATTTGGAGGAGATCCACAAGAAATTGACTGCAGCTGGAGTCGGTGCTTCAAGAGCCACCACGCAGAGACATATCCAAGACGTAGGCTACAGTAGAAATATCACATTCCTTGTGTTTAAGCCACAGTTGAAACAGACATCGTATGAGGCGTCTTACCTGGGCTTAGGACAAAAAGGCCTGGACTGTTGCTCAGTGGTCCAAAGTCCTCTTTTCAGAGAAAGTGCATTTTACATTTTATTTGGGAATCAAGGTCCCAGAATCTGGAGGAAGAGATGCGAGGCACAGAATCCAACTGTTTGAGGTCCAATGTAAAGTTTGCACGGTCAGTGGTGGTTTGGGGAGTCATCTGGTGCTGGTCCACTGTTTATCACTTTTAAGGTCGGTGCAGCCGTCTTCCAGGACGTTTTTGAGCAATTCATGCCTCCGTCTGCTGACCAGCTTTACTGAGATGCTGATTCCATTTCCCAGCAGGACTTGGCACCTTCTCCCACTGCCAAAAGTATTAATACCCTATTTAAGGACTATGGTATCCCTGTGTGTGATTGGCCAGCAAACTAGCCCAACCACATACAGAATCTGTTGGGTATTGTGAAGAGGAAGATGCGAGACACCAGACCCAACAATCCAGAAGAGCAGAAGGCTTAGCAGTGCCACAGACTGATCGCCTCCATGCCATGCAGCATTGCTGCAGTAATTCATGCAAAGGGCATCAATAAACTCAAGCACTGAGTGCAGTAAACATGTAGTTTTTAATCTCCATGTTCATACTTTTCAGTAGCCTGACATTAGTTTTTTTGTGTTTTTTTTTTTTTTTATTGATCTTAAGTAATATCAAAATTAAAAGAAATAAACACTTGAAATGGATCAGTCATTGTATAATGAATGAAATAAATCACTTTTTTAAATTGAATTACTGAAATAAATCAACTTTTAATACACTTTATGATAACGGTGATATTGTAATTTATTGAGATGCGCCTTGAAAGGAAGCATAAAAATTTCAATAATTTTCAAAACTTTGCTTTAGTCACTGTCATCTGAGGTGATCCTGGAGAATAGCAAGCTGCCTGAAGGAGTGTCCATCTCGTATGTGTCCCATTGCAAGAACGGAGTGAGTGAAACAGGAGACAATGGAAGAAAGTGCTCAAACATTTCAATTGGTGATGAGGTATGAACAAGTATAGTGTGTAGAAGTAAACAGAAATAATCTGTCAAATAAGCTAATGCATGGTTATATCTACCAATCATGTTTTTATTATTGTATGCACAAATGTTCCTGTTTATCATACAGGTGACCTTTGACATAGCCATCACAACTAAGGGCTGCCCATCACGTAATACATCAGAGATAAAGATCAAGCCACTGGGCTTCAATGAGGAGCTAGTGATTGGTCTAAACTTCATCTGCGATTGTGAATGTTCCAGAGAAGGAATCCGCAACAGTCCAGACTGTCACTTTGGTAATGGAACCCTTGAGTGTGGAGCATGCAGGTAGGAAAGTACTCGAACACTTCTTGTTATATATTTACCCTATAGTTTACTCATATTTTTTCTGATTGGATTAAATGTTCTCTAATCTGAAATAAAACGCGAAAGCCTAATGCCGCCGCGGGATTTGCTGTGGTGGCAGGTTACATACACAGTACAGAGCAAAAGTTTGGACACGCCTTCTCATTCAAAAAGTTTGAATTTGTATTATGGCAAGAAAAAAGCAGCTAAGTGAAGAAAAACGAGCGGCCATCGTTACTTTAAGAAATGAAGGTCAGTCAGTCCGAAAAATTGGGAAAACTTTGAAATGTGTCCCCAAGCGCTGTCACAAAAAGCATCAAGCGCTACAAAGAAACTGGCTGACATGCGGACCGCCCCAGGAAAGGAAGACCAAGAGTCACCTCTGCTGCGGAGGAGAAGTTCATCCGAGTCACCAGCCTCAGAAATCGGCGGTTAACAGCAGCTCAGATCAGAGAGCAGGTCAATGCCACACAGAGTTCTAGCAGCAGACACATCTCTAGAACAACTGTTAAGAGGAGACTGTGTGAATCAGGCCTTCATGCTAGAAGATCTGCTAGGAAACCACTGCTAAGCACAGGCAACAAGCAGAAGAGACACGTTTGGGCTAAAGAACACAAGAAAGAACACAAGAAAGAAAACTTTTTAAATGAGAAGGGGTGTCCAAACTTTTGGTCTGTACTGTGTATATAAAATGTTTGTTTTTTTAATAGCGCCCTAGTTTATCTTTCATTAAATGTATACAGTATGTGCTTTACCGTCACACTCGCCGCCACGACAGGACAACAGCGACAGATTTAAATATTTAGCTTTTTAAAGTTATCCCTGAAATGACTGCCAGGTGGCGCAAAGGGACATTTTGCAAAACAGCTGAAATCTCAGTTGCAGAGGATATATTCACATTTCATAAGAATTACATTATTTGTTTTCCATTAGTTTATGTAAAAGCAGACATTTCATGGTCCAAGTATATATTTTTCACGTCTGTGAGGAAAGTATACACACTGCATTAGAGTTCGTTTTTATGATTGATGCTCGTTGGGTATAATTTAGAGATGTACATTTTTAAAATGTTTTCATTATTCATTAAAGAATATCGATTCTTTCATTATGATTATCATAATAGCCTACTGCATTTTATTCTTATCACAAAAACTCAAACAGCAGTGCTGATTATTGACATTTGGTCAGTAGCAACTCCTGACAAAGTTTGAATTTTCATTTAGTTTCAATTATTTAAGTTAATAAATCTACTACAGATTCAAAGAACACAAAGATGACGCGAAAACCTTTTGACACGCATATGTAGCTTCTTTGATTATACGTGATAAAATCTATTGGCTCACTGTGTTAACGTTCACTTTGCTTCAATTCGATTCAAATAAAAAACGCCTGCATTTAATTACAATTCTAAATCCGTACTGTAATTTTAGTACATGTATACTGTGATTATTCATTCATTTAATTACAATCTTTAACTTGAAATTTCTTGCTGTCATGTGCAAATCTCAAGGAAGAGAGAATGAATTAAGGTCTGATGTTTATGGTTATTGCGCCACTTAGTGACGTAAAGCCGACAAACGCAAAACCCTAATGCTGCCGCAGGGTGCCGCAAAAGTAGAAGTCCAATTCTGGTTGAGTAACATCTCTCTGTTGATGGCTGATAACCTTTAATGTGATTTGCATCCTATTCCCACACAATCATTCACACCTGACAACCTTGTGTTCTCACGTCACCTAAATGTTATTTGCTGACATTAAACTTGGAGAAGAGGAAGACAAACTAACTTGGAGAGACCATAGTCGTTTCATAATAGCTTACTCTTCAAACAGGTCATGAGTTCATGCCTCATAAATAATGGGATGGAGGAGGAGGCAGACAAGCAGTTGCTTTGTGTGACCTGTTCCCACATTACATTATGACTACTCCAGCAGTTAAGAGTTAAAAAAAGAACTCCGATGGTTCTGAGTGTTGCATTTGCATTTTGTGGATGTTAACTGGAACAACATGAGAGAGAAAAAGGTGTATATGCAAGTAAATTAGGCCATAATTAGGCTGAAGAAAAAGTAGTTCAACAACAGCAAAAGGCCTGGAAGACCAAGGAAGACCATTCAAGTGGATGATGGCAGAATCCTGCTTTCATAGCATCTAACCAAGTCAAGAACACAATTGAGGAAAGAAAAGCCAAATTGGACTTTGCAAATTCTTTAGACTGTCTAACATTGTAAGGTATTATGGCATGTGCATGTATGGCTGCCAATGAAAATGGATCACCAGTGTTGTTTGATGATCTGACTGCTGATGAAAGTAGCAGGATATTAATCTGCAATATGAAGCAGCATCTCATTAATGACCCAAAGAGCAACAGTTACCAAGAGTCAAGAGTTTCTTAAGGTAAAGAAATAGGATATTCTTTACTGGCCAAGTCAGTCACCTGATCTCATAAACAAGCAAAATATAAAAGCAGTTGCAGTAAAGGCCTGACAAAGCATATTAAGGGTGGCAACTCAGCAATTGATTTCCATGGATTCCAGACTTCAGGCAGTCATTGATTGTTTATATTGTTGAGGGAAGAAAAGGTAGAAGCCGCCCAGAAGAGGGCAAAAGAACCCACATTAAGATGAATGTGAAACATAAAATGTGAACTTGAAAAGGTCTTAAAACTTTCTGTAGGCACTGTAACCATGCCATCACCACAGGAGTGGAAGTTAACATTGGAAGAAGGAAAGAAAAAGCGTTGGTCTAAAACAGAACCTTGTATAACCACAGTTTGCATAAAAAATTCTCCATTTACAAACTAATGAGCATCCATCAAATTAGATCTCAGCCAGCGGAGGGCTTTCCTCCCTATATTCAGCACATTACCAATTACAAGACTAACACGAGGACACTTCTCTGTTGGAGGAACGTAATTGTTTGTTCACTCATTATGAGCTGACAATAGCAGAGACCATCCCAACACCTCTGATGGAACCCAAGGTAAGCTGCTGGCCCTGGTGATGTGAAAGGGTGCTGAAAAAATGTGCAGACCAGCTTTCTCCATGATCTGTACAAATATCTTCAGCTGTCTGCACGCAGGTTTATACCGGTCTGAAGTCTGCCATAATCATTCCCCTTCTAAAAATAAATAAATAAAAGCATGCAGCCTTAGTGACTACCACCCAGTCACTTTAACTTCAGTCATAGACATTTTTGATGTGCCGCAGAACCAGCCTTTCAGGGTCCTCTGATGCACACTGATCCCTCCAACATCAAGTTTGTGAATGACATGACTTGTGACTTTATCCTTGTTGGTTGGACTCAACAGGGATAAAGTCCAAAGTCTGGCAGCATGGTGGTAAAAAATCAAGTCTTGTCCTGAACACAGGACAAGATTGTGTGTTCAAGTCAAGAATTTTTGACCACCATGCTGCCAGACTTTGGACTTTATCCCTGTTGAGTCCAACTAAGGAACTCAATAGAGATGCACATCACTGATTCAAACACCACAGCCTTGGCATAGAAGGCACAGGAGTGATTGTACTTTCAGAGGATTACCAGGGGGAAAACACAGTTTCCAGGAGAAGCTGAAGTTGTCATCATACTGCTGTTCCATTGAATGTGAACTGATGTTTTACTGTGTGGTATGCCAGTTGTTCAACGGTGGACAAGAAATTCCTTAATAGGGTCAACACGTCCAAAAAAAAAAAATTGGCTGCTTGCTACCCTCCATAGAAGAACAATTCAGCTATGGCTGCCACAGCAGTGCAAAAAACACAATGACCGATTTAACCATCCTGAACACCATCTGTCTGACCTACCCTCTGGCAGATGAATGTTAGGAACCATTTGTACTACACATTCGCACATACAGTAGGAGTCCTGTGAAACAGCCACCTGAAACATGGCGGGTCCCATAGCGAACCATGACAAGTCCGTGCACGATCCGTGCATCCGTGAATGTGATCCCCCGCGATGCCCCGCCCATAAACGCCCCCATGCGCTTTCCAATAAGATGGATGCAATGCTGTATGATCTCTCCATGTGGAGCATTGACTGCTTCAGTTAACTGCAGTGTCCAGGCAGCATTATACAACATGTCTATATACTGTACAGTATGTTTTTAATGATAAGAGCTTTTACGCAGGGCATGAGAGGGGTTTAACGAAATAAGAGTGACAGTGCTTATGATGCGCAGTGGAAGACCTTTCCGTTTGGAGATGGCGTGGGATTATTAATTAGGAAACTTGAAAGGAAACAAAAGAAAACTGAAAACACAAAATAAACAGAGCTCTGACGTCTACGGAGAACGGACAGGGCTCTGGAATCAAAAATAAAACTTTTGATCCTCTCTGGTCTTATGGCCTTACCGAGGATCTATGAGAGAGAGTTATGTATTTTTTGTGCTGTGGTAGCAGCCTGCCGATCTGCTCGTTCTGAACAGTTTATGCGCGGATCTGCATCTCGCGCGACCCGCATCGTTACAACAGATCACTATCATTTATCCCTGCATCACGTTCCCCCAGCAAAGATCTGATGAGGCATTAATCACTTCTCACAACTGTGAATAGATGCTGCAGTAGAGACAGATTAAATCCCCATAAACACTCACACTTGAGAACAATACTAAAACAACTAAAAGGTTCCAGATGATTTGCGCCTGTTATCGCAGGACAGGGATCACATACAGTATACTACTATATTTTTCACTGCTTATTTTTTGCTCTAGTTTCATTTGGTTTTACGCATTTTCATGTGCTATTTGTGTGTGTGTGTGTGTGTGAGCGAGAAAGAGATAACAGTTGTGTTCATAGGTTTAATCAGCTATTTACAAGATGCACTAACGGTTAAAGTGCCACAGTTGTGTGTGTGTGTGCTCCTGCATTCGTCAGGTTCTCCTGAGCTGGCTTTAACACAAACACATTTGCGCGCCGGCAGGTTGAAAGAACCCAACTTAATTAATGGCGCATAATATCTGGAACAAATATCTGCCCATACGGATCAGTATTTCTTTTGTCATTTATTCATGCAAAAATCTGATGGGGCATTAATCACTTATCACAACTGTGAATAGATGCGGCGGCAGAAACAGATTAAATCCCCATAAACACTCACACTTGAAAACAGTTCTAAAACAACTAAAAAGTTCCAGAGGTTTAGCGCCTGTTATCGCAGGACATGGATGGTTTACCTAAAGTAAACTACTGTATTTTTACTGCTTATATTTTTGCCCTAGTTTCTTTTGTTTTTTACGCAATTTCATGTGCTGTGTGTTTGAGAGAGAGAGAGCTTATATTGTCTTGGATTACTACTACTATCATACTACCATATACTACTAATAATAATAATTTTTGTTATGCAAATTAAAACAATGGGTCTCAATAATCATCATCAATCATAATTTCAGGTGCTATTTGTGTGTGTTTGTGTATGTGTGTGCGAGAGAGAGAGAGAGAGAGAGAGAGAGCTTATGCACACGTAAAAGAGCTTAAAGTATATTTTGATTTGTCCAAGGTTGCTAAAGCCTGGCTTACTACTACTAATAAAAATTATTTCAGTTAAACTTATTTGTCTCAATCACAAATTAAGCCAACACTGTAAACAGATGACACAACAAATTATACGTTTTACAAATTATAAATGTATATTTTCAAATATAACATCTGAAAATATATATACAAAAAAAAAAAATGAAAAGAATCACCAATTGTTGCCAAAAAGCCAGCCAGTGTCTGTTCAAGGGCTTATAAGGGCATTTGTTAATACAGAGTACTGCAATGCATCAAACACTTATTTCCTGGTTTGTTCTATTGTAAATTTTGCTTATTAAAGATGCACTGTTTTATGGGACATGGCAGTTTTGTAATGTTCAGCAAAATCAACACTGTCTACGGCGAATTTACTGTAGTCTCAAAGTCACAGGTGTGTGTTCCTGCATTCGTCAGGTTTGCCTACGCTGGCTTTAACACACATACTCTTGTGCAGGTCTTATGCCATTGACGGCAAGTAACAGAGCTCATGAACGTATTTAAATACAGATATGTATTTATTCATTTTTTTTTCTCCTACAATAATACTGAATGGAGAAAGCGCATTGAAAGAAGCATCATCATTAGTAGTAGTGAAAACTACCGCTGATTAACTGTTTCTTCAGTCATTAAAACAGCGGATTAATTTCATTTGGGGTATTTCTAACGGGCAATCAACTAAATAATAATAAATAGATAAAAATAAACCAGCACTTTAACATTTAACCCAGCAGTTTTTAGAGTGTAACATAAAAAATATTCCATTCATAAAATAGCATGGGTGAAATCATAGGTTGTGTATAGAGTGATTACAAACAATAGAACAAAGCTTATGGTAAATAAATTCTCAGACTCTATATGAAGTATAGACATGATTTTGTTTTAGTCTACTCGCTGACAATGTGACCGCGCGCTCCGAGGTGAACAGCCGCAGAGCCCCAGTTACTGTAATCTCTCTTCTCACCTTTCATTCACAATAGCGTGAAGTTATCAAACCGGTTTCACTGATGGAGGAATTGGCAGAATTAACAAGACTGAGCAGACGTCTCTGCCTAAAATGTATTTCTCCAGCACAGTGTACTGATGCTCAGCACGTCTTCTTTCCTTGTTTTAATCTGTAATATTGTGAAATAATAAGTGAAATGTATTTCGGGTATATGCTTAAACATGCCTTTTTATTTATGGACATGTGTATTATATTGGATCTGCATTATTGTGAGACGCAATGACTTTCTAGGATTTTTATCGATAAATCGCATGGGTTTATCAGCCTTTTGATCAAAACGCTGCCTTTTTGTAAAGTGAAAGTTCACGCACAAATCGTGGTTCACGCACGCCGATGAACAGCTTCATTTCAGTCATAAATTCACAACCACATTCCAGCTATGATTTCCAGCCGTGGTCAAATAATGGATGAAATCCTGGACACAAACAGCAAAAAAACATTGTTTATTATTATAAAAAGCCTGAAGCACTTCGCGTGCGTATAAGAACATTTACTAAAAAGTAGATTTCTTTGTTCATTCATATCTTCTGATGGTGCTCAATGTCGACACATTTTTATGGTTTAACGAAGATGTGTTGACAGATTCACCAATCAGGTAGTTATCACTATCAAACGCGAACAAGCACACACACACTCTCCGTGCAGATACACCGTGCGGGGAACAACTGAACACAGGTCTTCACTTCTTAATACACATGTCCATAAATAAAAAGGAATAGTTAGACATGTACGCTAAATATATTTCACTTAAATATTACAGATTAAAACAAGGAAAGAAGACGTGCTGAGCTTCAGTTCATTGTCTTCAAAGTCTAGGAAGGAAACGATTGTCGTTATTTTACAAAATCTGAATATATTTGTTAAATTTGTGAATTACACTGAAAGTATCAACTCCAACTATGAAGTCTGATTTAATTGGTACCATTAAACATTTTATTTATATTTATTCTTTTTTTTTTTTTTTTGCTGGCGAAATACATTTTAGGCAGAGACGTCTGCTCAGTCTTGTTAATTCCTATTAAAACCCTCAAATCTGAATACGAAAATGGATAATCTTACCTAAAGGTGAACATCCACAGAACCCCCAGTTACTGTAATCCCTTTTCTCACCTTTCATTCATGATGGGTGTGAACTTATCAAACCGGCTTCACTGATGAAACCGAATTGACTGAATTGGCAGAATTGAGGGATTTAAAATAAATTAACAAGACCGAGCAGACGTCTCTGCCTAAAATGTATTTCGACAGCAAAACATAAATAGAAACATATAAAATGTTTAATGGTATCAATTAAATCAGACTTCATAGTTGGAGTTGATACTTTGAGTGTAATTAACAAAATTTACTGAATATATTCAGATTTTGTAAAATAATGAAACCCATTCCCTTCCTGGACCTTTTGTCCGCATCACAATGAACTGATGCACGTCTACTTTCCTTGTTTTGATCTGTAATGTTTCAGTGAAATACATTTTTCGTATAAGCTTAAATATTCCTTTTAATTTATGGACAGGTGTAGTATGTTTGATCTGCATTATTGCAAGAGGCGATGACTTTCTGGGGGAGTATTTCTGTGAAAGTTCGAGCCGCAGGTTTACGCACGCCAATGAACAGCTTTATTTCAGTCATAAATTCACAATCACATTCCAGTTATGATTCCCAGCCGTGGTCAAATAAAGGATGAAATAATTATTCAATGCTGGACACAAGGGATCCAAAGGGAAGCCGCATGTACTATGTACTGCATATTATCATATTTATTTCCAATTGCAAAAAATGTACATGGGGGGGGGGGGTACATTATCTATTCAACAAACAAATGTGCAATACTGACGTGCAATATCTTGGATCTTTATTTTATTTTTATTGTTATATTTAGTGTACAATTTTGCTGGATCACATTTACAAGTGCAATACTAAGTGTAATATCTTAGCTGCTTTATGTAATATATTTATGTGTATGTAAGTGTAATATTGAATACTACAAATGGATCATGTGATTTAATACTTGTCTTTTATATTTATTCTACTTGTATGTACCATAAGGCGTGAGCTAATTTTGTTGCACCATGTGCTATCTATTTATGTGTCTGTTTAGTTACCTGTTTCTCTATCTCTCAATCTGTCGTATTAAAAGCTTCACTAAAGTCAAGCAAGGAAATGTCAGCCTGATTAGATTCCAGTAGTGAGTTATTTACCACTCTCAGTACTAGTAAATATGAAACATTTACTATTGTTTTTTTTTAAGCTTACCAGCAGCCATGAATCAATCGGTCAAGTATGCAATAATACACATTAAATTCAACCATCTAACATTTTAAGGTAGTCTCAGAGGAGAGGGTTAATTGGATATTAATTAGATATTTCAAATTAAATACAAGCATCTCCGTATTGACGATTATTTGCAGTTAATAATGTATCACTGTTGTTAATGTATCAAACTGAATCACTGTTTTTACAAACAAGGTAAAAACAGTGAGGAAACACTTAGTTTAGCCATGTTATCCACTACATTAGAGCCTTTTTTCTGCCTGTACAGATGAAGCAGTTTCAAACAGCCGGCTGGTCCGTGCAAGGACCCTTCACTATCCGTTAGGATTCCTTGAAGGGTCCGTGAATGGTACGTGA
>QMIH01003510.1:0-10089 GCA_003987875.1 Clarias batrachus | reverse complement strand
TTYTTTTTTGCAAAAAAAGCAAACAACTCAGCTTCGCTTGATGTGATGACATTCCAGAAGGTCTCCGGAGTAAATTGCAGTGGTCTCTTATTTTTTTTCCAGAGCTGTATGTGTACACTTATATACACATGCACACGCACCGTTTTACACACCGATTAGCTATAACATTAATGCCACTTAATGCCCCCCCCCCACCACCACCACCTAAAAAAATCACAGACTATGGTTTAATTCATTCATCTTTAGCTATTAATATGCCTGTGCCATCAGGAAAAAAAAAAAAAAAACTCTATAGATGTGATGACCTGGTTATCCAGTAAGTTAGTTTTATTGCCACATAACATTGCTATGTCTACTGTAGACCTATACACMTGAAACAACCCCAGACCATAAGGCTTGTACAGTGGACACTATACATGATGGGTGCATCGCTTCCGCTTTCCTTYTTACTCCGACGCCCACATCGCTCTGGAATAGGCTCCATATTAACTCATCAGACCATGGTCCAGCTGTTTAGTCCCAATCCTTTAAATTTTCATCACAATATGTGTGTATRTATGAAAATGCTCTTACTTTAATTAAACATCGCTCTGGTTTTTACTSTTGATTTTTATTTTTGCCATGCAACTTTACCAAGTGTTTAAGGGATCTCCATCTATGATTTTTGTTTTTCCCCGACCACCTTTCTTTCACAAAGTTAATGGTTCAGCACTATCCTTCCAGGTGTTGAATGGTTGTTAACCCCATTCCAGTAATTTCAAATCTCCTTAGGCAGTGTATAATTTAGCTTAGCCAACTTATTTCTCATCTTGACTCAGATCTAATAAGGATCCTCATTTATTASCAACAKCCTTGGCTTCATCCCACTTTTAAACATAAAACATCTCAGCTCATCATCAAGCTCTGGTTAAYCACTACTTTTCCTTACTTCCCTAATTTACCCATAAAAAAATCCAAATATATATTTACATCATTTTATTTACAAACATCAGACTTTTAAAAATATCATTCACAGATGAGACAGCATTGATCCTTTTTAGGATATGGACATCTCTGTGTTTTCTATTACCATGGTCAAATTGTGGTTGCTGCATCCTACAGTATAATCACAGAAACAGCACTGACCATGTTCATGTTCTTGATATATGATCAAGGTATGTTAGGCCTCCGAGTGGTGCAGTGGTTAAAGCGCTCGCCCTATCATCCGGAGATCGCAAGTTCGAATCCCGGGTGGTGCTGTAACCTCTCGCAGCCGGAGGTCTAGAGAGAGCTGATTGGCCGAGGGGAGAGATGAGAGGTACTTAGTGCTCCCACATTAATCACGGCTTTACAGCCAGTCAGGGGCGTCTGTGAGCTCGCGCAACGGAGGGAACGGATAACGCTGTCCTCTGAGTGTGTTACTCCGCCCCCAATGGTGCGCGAGCGAGCAGTTCGAAAAGATGCGGTCGGCTGGCATCACGTGGTCTTCGTGCGATAGTCTTCGGCCCTCCCGGCTGAGTGGTAGTAGTAGCCTTAATGTGGGAGCCCCCTAGTGACGGGGAGGAATTGGACACGACTAAATTAGGGAGAAAATCGGGGAAAAAAAAAAGGTATGTTAAANTGTAATACTGTATGTTCCTGTGAATTGTGATTCCATCATCATACCTAGTTGTATGTTTTTTTTTCTACAGAAACTACTGCTCAAATCGGGATCTGTAAAGCCWTCATAATGGCTCTAATCCAAGGTGTTGTTAATTGGTGATTTTTGAGGCTGAACTAACTTCTCCTCTCCAGCAGAGGTAAGGGTTGGCATGGGTTCAAATCCTGTCCAAACCGCAGCCACTGGATGCAGTGCCGGTCCCAAGCTTGGATAAAATGGGAGAGTTGCATCAGGAAGGACATCCGGCATGAAACCTGTACCAAGCTGTGTGCGGATTGGATGGTCCACCCTTGAAAGGAGCATCTGAAAGACTAATAACATCTACATCGATTTACTGTACCTAATCTTAAATTCAGACTCACCTCCCACCTCTTTAGACTTTAAGTATGGTTAAACTCTAAGCTTGTTTTTAGCTCCTGTACATCCTTCATATCACTGTCCATCTTTTTGTTTGTTCTATCYGATATCAGTTGAATGAAGCATTTGAAATCCTGCTTCCGAAGTAATATTTCTTTGTAGAATTCCCTGTATGACAGTATGCGTATTGTAACCAATGAATCATCCTCACAAAGAGATGATTTAGAGTGTCAAGGAGGCATAATCAATCAACCAAGATATACAAAAAGCAGTGGATGATGAAAAATCCAGTCAACCCTGGACTGTCAGASGCATAGTCGGCCTCATCTGCAGCCAAAATTTTAATCTGGTATAAAATACCAACAACAGAATGAAATAAATGAAAAACCTACAACCTTAATGCATCAAGCAAGTGAAGAAACACATTTTCGGACAAGATGGCATGGATATTTATTTATTTATTTATATTTATATCCATGAGTCAGCTCTCAGCCACTCAGATTCTGTTGATGTGCATGTTATGTTGGTTGATATGTCGCTTTGGTCTCCTTTACCCTTGTACTAGCTGCTTTTGTTAGACAACTGCTCATATAGGGCCATTCTCAACAACAGTGAGTGGGCAGCATGTGTTGAGAAAAGGGGTCAAGATCACTGGTAACTTAGGGGCACAATGTGTAGATCAGCAGAGAGAGAGAGAGAGAACTATTTGTGATTGCTGCAATTTAATCGATTAAGTATATTTTGTATATTTTGTGCAGGAGTAGCTTTGACAGCATAACCTCAGAAGGAGAAACTGAAGGAAACACAGGCATGAGCGCCTTCTGGGAAGTAGGGTCACTTCACCATCAACGAAACTGGTTAAACTAACAAGTTTGGGAGACGGCAGCATCCAAACATTCCAGTTCACCACWAATCTCTATACTCAAATGGGCATGGATTCCCATCTCAGGGGGTTTTTCCTAGGCCACCGTCACCCTTGGCTTGCTCATCAGGGATCTAATCTTATTGTTTCCTACACATTTTACATACATTTCCATAAKTCTCTTCCATATTCCATAAAGCTGCTTTGCGGCAATGACCATTGTTAAAAGCGCTATACGAATAAAATTTAATTTTGAATTTAATTGGATATATCAATTAGTCTATAGTGTCTGCACTTTTTCCTATGGGAAAACATTTGGTCTCGAATGGTCCATAAGGAAACTAAGGAAAGAGGTTTACACTTAAACACAAAAACTGTGTTTCTGCCACAACTGTACTGTAGGGCTTTATAAAAGCAAGCTCTGCCCCCTGCTGGAGCATTTGTTATACAAGCTACCAACAAATAGCCTGCACCTTATGATGAAAGCAGGTGTGATGAATGAAWGAATGAATGAATGATAAACCAGTTTTTTTCAGGTAGAAGACAATTTAATGTTCTATAGGAAAGTAGTAGTATTCAAGTAGTATACAAATCTACATAAAATTATACCGGAAAAAAAAGCAGAACAAAACATAAGAAGCCCTGTCAGGTTTGAACTCACAGTGTTTTTTCTTTCAGACCTCTCTTGTCTACAAGAAATTGTCTCCCACTGATCATTATGTTTTTTTTCCCCCCGCCCCATTGGCCCCACTGTATAGCAATTAGAGGCTGTTCTGTGTGAAAACTACGTGGAGATCAGCAATTTGTCAAATACTTCAACCAGCCCATCTGGCACCAACAACCATGCCATAGTTAAAGTAACAGTGATAACACAGTTTTTCCCCATTCTAATCTTTAATATCTATCTAAAGCTCTTGATTTCTATCTGTACAGTACATTTAATGAATTGTGTTCCTGCCATTGGCCTGGCTGAGAGGATGCATAAATGGGCAGGTATACAGGTATACACCATCTAATAAAAGAGATGGTGAGTGAATAAACAGTTGTTCCCTCGCCAATCCTTTGAAGACAATGAAAAATGAGACTGAAAAGTCAGATTTTGGTGTTTAAAAAAAAAAACTGTAAATCATGAACTCTTCTGAAAACTTCCCATGTTTAAAAAAAAAAAAGAACGAAAATAAACACATTTAAAATGTTCCCAKGAAGACGGAAGATATACAGTATATCATTCATAAAGATTATTTTATGTCTGGGCAAGAACAGTTTAAATGTCATTCAGCTGCTTTAACTTTCCTTTGGAAATTCTTAAATTTTCCCTGATTTTTGGGAAGTCAAGCATGACAGGTGAGTTTAGCAGAGACACTTACTGCTTGGAGACTCATTCGTCACAGTTGAGCAGAGAAGTCTGATTATTTATTCCTGACACAGTTGTATTTGATCCGCTCTCGGGTTCAGAAGACTGATAGGCTCATTATTGAGATACTCAGTGAAGTGCAAAATAGTAGAGAGACGTATCAGAAAACCTCAGGCTGAACTCTGGTGTGGATTTTACATAAAATAATTAGCATATGTTTAAATTTGTAAGATGTTTGGGCGATTTTCCCTATCCATCCCTGTGAGAGTTTGGGAAAGAAGAAATAGAGTGTGGGAATTAGGAGACAAGCTAAATATTTATGCGATAGTTTATATGTTGATTCAGTAACCAGTGAATGAGCGGAAATGCGATGCATCTTAAGTGATTTAATTGAAAAAAAAAAATGTGTCTCGAAGTCTAAAATGTTTTGCAGTGTGATAAAGACCAAAAACGAAACGTAGCACAAAACCTTGATTCTTACATAAACTTAGCTGATAATCATGTGGAATCCACAGACTGTATAAAAAAAAAAAGGACAAACTACTGTATCCATGATGYCATCCATAGGTTTTCTGTAAAGCGCTTGTGAAGCTCAACTGTTGGAGCTCTGGTTCTTGCCATCTTGGCAGGAGCTGACTACTGTACACCTAAACCCTGGTAATTCATAAATGGGCAAATACATACTGTAGGTGGAAYGGACAGAACCCAGAGGTTGCCTCTAGTTAAAAAAAAAAAAAAAAAAATCAGAAGATCCAAGTTTAGCATAAATCCAAATAAATATACAGTCTTTATAGGATACTGTACAACGTGACAGGGTGGCACAGTAAGGCACTGGAATACAGTTCCAATCATGTGCACTCATGTGTCATGGACTGTCTATTTATTTTCCAGTGTTTATACAGTATGTGTTTAATGTTGTCGGACATTTTTTATTTTTTTTTGCAATGAACGGTGGTAATGTTTGGTTCTCTAATTCCTCGTTAACCCTTGTAATAGTCTCCGTATGTAATATTTTGCCTTGTTTGATGTTTTTCATATTTTGCTGTGTTTTGATGTTTCCACTATAGGGATTAGGAGTCTGCACTTCTATCTGCTTTGGCTTGCATCCTCACATTCTAAAACTTAACGTGCATGAATTGCATGTGTAAATAAATAAATATATATACAGGGTGGGCCATTTATATGGATACACCTTAATAAAATGGGAATGGTTGGTGATATTAACGTCCTGTTTGTGGCACATTAGTATATGTGAGGGGGCAAACTTTTCAAGATGGGTGGTGACCATGGTGGCCATTTGGAAGTCGGCCATCTTGGATCCAACTTTTGTTTTTTTCAATAGGAAGAGGGTCATGTGACACATCAAACTTATTGGCAATTTCACAAGAAAAACAATGGTGTGCTTGGTTTTAACGTAACTTTATTCTTTYATGAGTTATTTACAAGTTGCCCCTGTATGTGTGACAAACACATGCATCTAAACTTTATGTAATTAAATGTAAAGTTCTTGCAACATTTTTGTAAATAATTTTTTTGTAAAGTGACCTTTTCCTGACCTTGCTGTGTGAACCACTTTACAGTACCAGGCACGATCTTGTGGCACACAGATTCACAAGCGCTACACGGCTTTGAGCATCACGACAGCCCCGACGCTGCATGTTCCATCTCAGGCCTGGGACTTGAAGAGTCCACACGAGTGGTTGTTTTTGTTTTGCGACGCTGAGCARCGATCTAATCTGCAGTGTGAAAAGGCTCAGCACGCCACTTTCTAAGTGTTATTATGGTGAAACAGAGGCTGAGTTTGTCATGGAGAGAAGCATGCACCCGTAATGAGGATGCATTTAGAGGGATAATGCCCTGAGCCCGTGTGTACCTCGCGTCTCAGACGCCTCCCTGCCAAGTTTGGAGGAACAGATGGAGCACACGCAGAGCTCCTCTCTATAGTGGCTAAATAAAGAGAAAACACTCAACCTGAAGGCAAACCCCCATCAGCAGGACCTGGCATTAATACAGCATCGATTCTTGGGCCCAAACACTACCCCTCAGAGAAGCTTTATTCAGACACATACATAAACAACGGTGAAGTTTATTTATCATCCTGCACCTTGTCACACATTGCAAAGTCATAGATTTAAAGCTTTTATTACAATAAAAAATAATCACTAATATCATTACTCTCATTTGTAAAATGCCATAAATTTGTTAAGGAAGCAGCTTTAGACAGTTTGTATGTATTTTTTAAAATATATGTTTGCATATTTCTTTAAAATGATGATCAGTATCTACTCTGTAATTTCCATTATCTAGACGAAGTGCAAACAGCCTGTCAGGTAGCGCTGAAGGTGAATGCCAAACAAAACTAGCTTTAAAAAATGACTTGAAACTTGAAAAATTGCATTACAGCACAACAGATAAGAACAGAGGCTCAGCAGTGAGTTGCAGAAACACCAGGAATTAAAAATAATAATAATCTAGGTGAAACTGAAAACACATTTATAATAAAGATGAGGCAATTACGGTGACTGCTTGGAAATTGTATAAACTGGAGCTTATAAAAATGCATGATTTAATAAGGATGTTGGGAATTTAAAGGTATCATTTATATTTGATCATTTCTTTAATACTGTAGGTTCCCACAGGTCTCAGAGTACATCCCAAAAAATGTGTACGTGCTCCAGTTGAAAATATTCCTCAAATAATGCATTAAACCAAAACAACAACAACGACAAAAAAAATCACTCCTCCTCCGAATGTGCTGTTTTGGTGTCTATGGAAATGAGATTCTGTAGAGCCACACCCCCCCCCCCCTACAGAGAACAGCAGAGCTGAGCAAAAAGCTCGGGAAGGAGATAATCTCATATGAGGTCACATTAGGGAGAACATTTAAGTTTAATCGCTGGTCAATACAAAAACAAACAAACAAAAAAGGACAAAAAGCTTTTTCTGCCCCCTTCTTTTTATTCTCCATGGACTGGAAACCAACCTAATGTCTAAACCTAGTGTGTAAACATGACTAAACAGTAAATTTTGCTGTAAAGTAATAAATTATTAAAACATAAAATAAGATGAAAAAAAAAGATAGAAATAGAAGCAATATTGATTTAAAAATGTTATATTTAATAATAATAAATATCAAATTTTGTAGTGCGATATCAAGGGTATCAGACAATACAGACAAATAATGACGACAATTAATAAATTCATTTATTAATACTTATATACAAATCAGATTAACTGTAAAGAAATATATTTTACTGCTTTAATTATTAATGTTTATTAATTATAAAACAATTTATAGGGAAAAATATGAGGTATCCAAGATGCCAAATAACTTTGAGATTTTAGAGAGGTAGCAGATGGTAGGCGGTAACAGGAGGTCGCAGGCAAATGACATGGCACATTACTACTGGACACTGTATGATGTCTCACAGACACAGAGCAACAACATGTCAACAACATGATCTATATGTGTCTGTAGTTCTGGACGTGACTCAGACAAATTGGACAGAGCGGTGATGGATCTATCCTACGTGGAAGAAAAACAAACAAACAAAAAAAACTAAATGGTTGCWTTTTTTTTCTTCTTTGACAGTTTGAATGATGGCAGCACCGCTTATCCCTTCACATCTGTGTGCTTATCACAGAAATCACTCCAGACCGCAGCCAGAAGAGGAAGAAATCAAAATAACAGCACGAGTCATTCAGCCCTCTGTGTGCTGAAGGCAGAAAACATCGCGTTCAGATTTCTGCCTCATTAAAAAAAGAAAAAAAAAGAAAAAAAGAACAACATGAAATAAGAAAAGAGATGTTTTTGTGTCACAGTTAGTGGCATAATATTGTGTTCCATGAATAAATACGTGAAAGTATGAATGACGTAATTGGTGGATGAAAGGATGCATGGATAAATGAATGAGGACAGGGAAAGAAAGAAAGAAAGAAAGAAAGAAAGAAAGAAAGAAAGAAAGAAAGCACTTAAAATAATTAAATGTGTGAATAAGTTAAAAAATTTACAAACAAAAAGATGTATGGACAGACAAACAGAGGGATAGATGTATGGGCGGATGGATAAACAGAAAATAAATTAACAAAAAAAATTATAAAGAGATGGGGGCACAGGAGGAAAATGACAGAATTAGTTAATTAATTAACAGATGAATGATTTAAAAATACAATAGCAAAGCAATGAACAAATTAA
Organism: Clarias batrachus; assembly: GCA_003987875.1. Taxonomy (NCBI): domain Eukaryota; kingdom Metazoa; phylum Chordata; class Actinopteri; order Siluriformes; family Clariidae; genus Clarias; species Clarias batrachus. The sequence continues at coordinate 1,682 of QMIH01003510.1, read as the reverse complement.
TAACATGAATAAATGACTGATTGAATGAATGAATGAATGTGTGAATGTACAATCAGGATTATAAGTGAAATGAATAATCAGGCAGGAATACAATTAATGAATACGTAGAACAAATGAATGGGAATGAATGAACAAGCAAATGAAGAAACACATAAACGGATGAGCAATAAGCAAGAAAAAAAAACATTATTGAACAAAAGAATTGATGAATTGATAACATGAATGCATTAATGAATGAGTTAGTAAATTAATGAATGAACATGCAGAAAGTGAATAAAAAAACTCCAAATATGCCCTTTATGACATCTGACATAAATCTACATAAACATTCGTTTATTCACAACAGTGACATCAAAAACTGTCAATAACACTAATACAGCCCAGTTACTGCATACATATTTTTTATGATATTAGCCTTTTGCAGTCATGTGATTACCACAACACCAGGCACAGTAGAAGCACTCTTAACCAATATTTAATAATTATTATACATTTTGATTGGTATACAATAACAGAAAGACGACCTGATTACCTAACAGATTACCTGATGCATACAGATTAAAGAATAACCCTGCAGTTGATGGTGTCTGTTCTGCTAATTGTTTTTATCTTAACATGTTGTGGTGGATTGTGTAACGTATTCAAAAGAAAAACAAGCATGAGGAAATAGATGAAGAGGGTAATTARGGTATTAAYGTGCTGATGTGATTTGTTACCATACCGTGATTATCTTAGATGGTGGGCAAATATGATTACTCCTGGAATTGGTGATGTTCTCTTCAGCTCATTCCGGGCTTATGCACTGTAAAGAAAAAAAAAAGGCAGCATAACGTAAAATAAATAAATAAATAAATAAATAAATAAATAAATAAATAATTTTAAAAAAAGTTTAGCAACTTTTAAGTTACTTTTAGAGAAATTTGAGGGCAAAACAAAATGTTTCACATTGCTGTTTAGTTGAGAGCAATCAGTTCAAGTATCCAGTTAAAAATCTTAAGTTGACTTAAGTTAAGTTGACTTATATTTCCATTAATTAAGTCAGCTCAAGTAGTATTGGTTGTTGGCTCAATTGATTACATTTCTCTAGGGTTGACTTAGCCCAACATCGATTCGTCTATAAGACTCCCATTGTAGACCATTGATGTAGATGCTTCAAGTGATTGTTCTTCTATGAAAAACAACAACAACAACAACAACAAAAAACAAACAAACAAAAAAACCCCGCCAAAGAATACGACAACAGCTAAACGCACACACAAAAATATATTCTTCCAAAAACAATCAAAGTTAAAACAGTGATCTGCATCAAACAGGAGAATACAGATCATATTTCAGATATTATATTTCTCAATTCTTCCACAAAGTCCTTTGTCACCTGTAATGTACTTCCAGCAAATAGGTTGCTCCTAAACGGTGACCTATGTCAGGACTATTAGTGGAGGGAAATGACAAAAAGTCTTTTAAATAAATGTATTTGCCATTGAAAGGCACAGTTATACTTTTCTGTAATTCAATTATTCCTGCCGTGTCTACTGAGCTGTTAAGAAGGATTATAATATAAGAAAAGACAGCGGTAGCAGATTTTTACATCCACTAGAACACTTAAATGAGCCCCACTGTCTGGATTTTAAGGAAGAAAGAGAAAGACGGGGTGCTTATGAAACAGAAGTCTGGTTCAGCTT
>QMIH01003509.1:15493-27338 GCA_003987875.1 Clarias batrachus | reverse complement strand
GTGAGAGGGAAGACATTTAAAAGTCACGAGTGCTGTGTGAGTTTCTACACACTTCATTACAAAACTGCGCTAACGTCACATCCCCGTCTGCTGACAGCAGCTCAGTGCAGACACAGTCCCAAAACTTCACATCTCACTGCTCGGGGATTCCTCTTCCATCCCTGGCAAACAGCGGATTTATCGTCTCTCATTAGATCATATTGCTCCATCTACATAAAGCACCGTGTGGCCAATAACAGCTCCGGTTTGCTAATGACACCGCGGTGACTGACCCGTGACGAGCAGGTTTACCTGGAACAGCTGGATGATCTTCCTCCTGAGCTTAGAGGATCACATCATACAGTAAGGACAGTCTCTACCTGTGTGTCTGAGCACATCTGAGCAGGTAACATCACCACCTGGTTCAGGAACTACTGCATCCCTGCATACAGCAGTTTGTCAAACAGAATATTATCTATATAATAAAGGCAGGACGTCTATTTGGGGTTATTTTTTCACTCTGCAGCTAAAATTTACCCCAGTGGGTCATTAAGATGGAGAAAGTGCTCCAGCACTGCCGAACTGCTCCACCAAGGTCTGAGCGAGGACGAACAGCAGAATGTCCAGCTTTTAAAACACCAAGTGTCATTCTCCAGCATCAGGTTTTTTCTGTGGAAAGAAATTGCGGAGTTGCATTGAGTGGCTGAAAGGACCGCCATCAGGTGGCACACGGACCATGACGGTATAAGGTGGTGATCAAATATTATTACATGTGCTTCCTGATGGTCTCTCAGGCTGTGGAGGAGGAGTTGAGTAGCACTGGAGCATTTCCCTCTGAATTGTAACAACCCTGTGGGGTCTGGAGGGCCGGAGAGCGAAGACATGACCCCAACAACCTCAGTACATCCCTCTGTCTGTCTTGTCACTCTGACTGTTATGTTTTTATGATATGAAATATCTTTATATTCTTTTTTGTAAATTATATTAATTAAATGATATGTTTATCATTTTTTTTCTCTAACTGTACTGTGTCTCTAATCACATTTTTTGAAATATTGTGTAAAGCATTAAATAGATCGACTTAAGTAGATCAGCATTAGAGCAGTTTTTTTTTTACTCATGTATGACCAACAACCATGAAAGAAAGTATAATATTTACAGTAAGTAGACTAACAATCCAATAGTATCATTTCACATATTTAACACTCACACACACACACACTCACACACACACACACACTCACTCACACACTCACTGATACTTGCTGGTGTGATTTTTTTCTCAGTTTGCAGCAGAACGAGAGTAAATAGTGAACGAATATCTGATGATCCAGAGAACGAGACACTCTGTAGATATGCAAAAGATATATTTCAGTGACTTCTATGCAGTGTCATTTTACACAGCCTCGTGTCTGTACATGAAATGTATAATGAAAAGCTTCCATCATCTATGAGTTCCTGCTTATACAGTCCGTGATGTGCTAATCAGGCAGTAAATGAGATGCACTGGTCATGTTTATCCCAGCCATGATAATTATAACGTCTTGACAGAGTGTATGCTCTGAGGAATTGGCTCTTCTCATGGAATCAGTGCTGCCAGGTTTCAGATAATTTACTGCTACGTCTGTGGATAATAAGACGAAAAACCTGCAGCGTGTAATGGGAAACCGCGAAGAAGTGTAAACTCCTCTGTGCTGAAGATGTGCAAGAACTTAAATGCTGACACTGGAGACTCCTTCCATACATTACTGCAACATTTACTCACTAAACCAATGATTTATTTAATTGTGTAAAAGCTTCATGCAAACAGACAAAACGTGTTTATGTGTGACTCGCTCACGGGAGTGAAACCCGGGGATACGCCATGTTAATGAAGAGATGAAGTGCTGAGAATATAACAGAGAATCTAAAATAAACAGTTGTGTACACTCAAAGAATTGAGTATTAGTATATTAAATGTATATATAAATATTATTTTAGTGTGTGTGCAATTGACGATGCCCACAACTCCATGTTTTATTGTTGATTTCGTGCTGCGTGGTGAGAAACGTATGAATCTGCACATGATCTGCGGTTCCGTAAGAGCAGAGTGTGATTTATTATTTCTGTCACCGTCAGCTGTGTCACTGTTTCAAAGCTGCATCTTCACTGTTACAAAAAAGTGTACAGTAGGAGTCACCTGAGGAGACAGCATATGACCACACGCAATGTTTAAAAAAAAAAAAAGAAGAAGAAAAAACTCTTTCATGAGCACCGTGTCACTCAGTGTTACTAAACCATCTCTGCTCCATGCACCTCTGCCTGAACAACATTTCCACACTACTTCTAACCAGTCAGGACACCTCTGGAGCTCTCCTACATTTTGGTGGACATAGAAGTGATTTCTTATTTTAAGAATTTTGATAAATGGCTCTTACTCCTATTCTTGAAAGTAGGACCAAAATGTCCTCACTCTGAGAATTTTTGGCCACTTAGGAGCGATTTTAGTAAATACTTTCCCAGAACCACTGTAGGGGTGTAGGGGAGAAGGTGGTAAATAACCTGCAAGTTTGTTCTGCCCCCTGCTGGTCTTTAGTGCTATTACACTGAAAGCTCTAACAGGACTGATTGATGCTGTGCAGGAAGTGTGTCATCATCACTGCTCTAATGAATGAGTACGTGCCATGGAATAATAAAGTACATTACAGTATTTTATTAATAATTAATTAATAATTAATTAATAGAGTTTTTTAAAATAATGCACAGTGTCTGTGAAAGCAAACAAATGCCTTCCTGTAAAAAATACTTATTTCTCAAGAGAAATAACAACACACAAATCTAAAGGAGATTCACTGGTTATGAGCAGAAATAACTTTGTAGTCTTCACGTGCGAAGTAAAAACCCGCTCATCACAAAAAAAGACAGAAAATTATAGTAAAGGAAAGCAGAAAAAAATCAGAAGAATATCTTGGAATTAAAGGGCTGCGTTGGGAAGCAGTTGGAGAATGTTAAATGTTAGACCGCAGATCACAGTCAGGGGCAGGAGACTCAACACTGTAATAACAATGGAACGCAAGAAGCTTAATTGCCAAAGGTCTAGAATTGAAAAGTCACACAATAAGCCACCTGTAATGCGTATGCAGGAAACGTGGCACTTTCATGTACAAGATTATACTGTCCTACCATTAGAACGGCAGAGACGTGGGGGTGGGTGGGGGGAAATCTCAAAAGAACAAGAACTTATAATAGTCTAACTTTGGACAGACAATGACAAATTGAGCATAATTAATTAATTACTATAATCCTAGTTAGAGTTTAGCCTTAGATATTGAATGGGTTCAATTGATTTGCATGGAGAGATTCAATGCACACGGGTAAGCAAGAGGACAGAAACAAGCAAGTAAATGGTTGAAGACTTTATTGATGGCAAAGGTCTGGTATGAGTAACGGAACAGAAAGAGGATACTGTATAACCCGAATAAACAGCACAGAAAATCTTATACATCTCTCTCAAAAATTCTATAAAACAGCAGGTATCCGCATAAAGAGTTAAATTGATCAGCATTAGGCAGCGACTATTATCCAACAATAATTAAAAATCGGTTTAGAAATACTCCAGGACAAAAGGTCAAGCAGAGCTACTCATGGAAACAATAAAAGAAAATCCTGAGTGTGTTATTCACCCAAAGTATCTGCCAGCAGGGCAAAAACATTAGCTAACGTACAGTACACAGCTCTGAGAATTTATCATCGCCAGCAACACACCCTTGCATTCAGAAATGAAATGAAAAACAGGTGTCAAAAGTAGTAGACATGCCATTCAATATGTTTGAGTTAAAGAGAGTAACACTGTATCTAGAAAAAAAAGACATCACCAGGAAATAATGCAATATACTATAACATGCTGAACCATATGTAAGACGAGAGTTACTGTAAGGGAAGAAGCTCAAACCAATAAAGAAATGGTGTTTTTTGTGGAATCCCTGAAGGATGTGTACGCAGCCCAATAATATTCAACATAATGATTAGCAACATTTATGAACAAAATGAGCCTACGGTAGGAAAGTCTCTATATGCTGCTGCTGCTGCTGCTGATGGAGCATGCGGAGTAACACGAAGGAATTTAGAGGCTTTAAATAATAAAATGCAAGCAGCAATAGAAAGAGTATATAGAGAAAGCCATTAAAAATTGCTTGTCATATTTACAGACCCTGAATCCGGAGGTACAGGAGCAATATTCTACATGAGCAAATATAAAACTGGCACCAGAAAAAGAACAACAGCCCATGTATCAGTGTACACCAACGAATCAACAAGTATATTATTAGTGATGCAGTGGGTGGAAGATAACAACCAGCACAGTGTAACAATCATCTCAGACACCCTGACAGCTCAAGAATAATATACAACATGGAAAATCATCATGCAGACATGATATAATATTTAAAATATATTGTATAATGTGCAGACTGCATAACAGGGGCGCAGACATTCACCTGCTCCGGGGTGCTGAACAAATCTGAAGTCAAAATGATCATCCAAGAACGCATGAACAAGGTGCAGCAAGAACACTGGGACAGCACTAGGACACAGGAAGACATGTGGACATGGTACAAAACCAAGAGGGGAACGGGGCTGTGTACACACTGCAAACAAACAGAAACAGTCCAACATGTTGAGCTTGATTGCAATAAATTCAATTCAATCTTATTTGTATAGAGCTTTTAACAATTGACATTGTCGCAAAGCAGCTTTACACAAAAGAAAGTTTGTATGAGATGTGAATGTGTATGAATCAAAATGATAAGATTACAGTTTGGTAGAGAAAAATCTAGATGCAGCCCTGAAAAGGAAAACTTCAGTCCAGTCTAACGCTCCACACTCTGTTCAGTTCTCTTGTTTTTTTTTAAACAAGCTCTTAAAGTTTTGTCATGGCCTTTAACCTTATTGTATTCTTTTTGCATGATGTGCCAGATGCTGAAACCTTACATTTTTAAGAAATTAATCAGTGATTTATTTTATCATCTGAAATGCCAGAGCTCTTTGTAATGAAACAGAAGCAGGACACAGCGTCTCCCTCCTCACACCTCTGTAAGGCGTCTTGTCTTCAAAGATCCATAAAACTCGCCAATAATTATTTATAGTATTTTTTAAAAATCATATATAACTCCTGTTAAACATTTTAAATGAATTGGCCTAAAACAGTTTTTTTCTCTTCTAATACCTACATATTGTCACGAGCAACCGAGGGACGAACACAGCAGCTTTAGCAGTTAGCCCGTGTTGCGTGGAAGGTAAACCCAAACGCGGAAGCAGCGCGAGTAGGCAGGATAACCACGCGTTTACTCTTAGAACTCTCTTACAAAAAGAGCAAGGATCTACACAAATAAACCCGCGTTCTAGCAACACACACTCAATCAAGGAAGCAACCCGAATAGGTGAGCACTCATGAAATTGTCGGTGGAGCGTTAGCAAAGGCATACATGAACTCAATGACTGAGCGATGTGAAGCGCCATCTTGTTTCCTTTTATACTTCCGGGTCCTCGTGCCAGTCGCGGAGCGCGTGTGCATGACACATATGAGTTAAGAATTAGTAAAGTATCTGAACAGCTAATTAATTATTCATTCATTATTAATTTATATTTTTATTTTGGTAGATAAGAATGAACATTTTAGATTTCTGCAGAAAACAGATCTCTACTTGACTCACACATTAATATTATTAGCAGCATCGACTTCAGTTGTGTTTAGAATCCTTTAAAATCCTGTTTATCACGAATTCAATCAGATAAATCAGTTTCTGTGTGGAGTTTTTTTTTTTTTTTAGTTTCTGTGTGGAGTCCTGGAACTTTTCTAAAAAAGTAGTTATGCAAAACAACAAGTGGTACTTTTACTTGTAGTCAAGTAAATTCTTAGGCGAGTATTTGTACTTCTACGTAGTTGAATATAGAGCTTGTGTACTTCTGCCACCTCTGGACCCATGATATAAACTCAAAAAAAAAAGTAAAAATGACAGCAAATGCAAAATGTAAAGAATGTAACACTACAAATACCATATAAACTGAGCAAAGTTGTTTTTTTCTGTGACAATGTGCCCCAAGTGTTTTGTTCCTCTGATACTGTAGCAGTTTACAATTCTTTTTTTTTTTTTTTTATCAAAATTGAACATTGTTCTTTCTTTACCCCCAGTTCATCCAATACGTTTCATGTACGGTTAAGTCAAGAAGGCTTTTATTGTCATTTCTACCATATCCAGTTCAGGACACATAATTAACTATCTAGCAAAGACTACAAATTAACTAAACTAGCTGAGAATTGTAAAAATTGTACTTGTGACGATGTAGCACCGACCAGTACACAGAGCTGAACTGAGACAGAGACAGGTTGTTGCCTTTACCCCAATCTGTTAGCCTCTGCACCTCCTCAGCCTGACTCATTGTACTTGCTGATTAGACCCACCATGATCGTGTCATCAGCAAACTTGATGATGTGATTGGAGCTGTGCATTGGAACACAGTCATGTGTCAGCAGTTTGAACAGTTAGGACGATACCATCTCCACCACACTCCATCTGGTCCTCACACACCTAGACAACAAGGGCTCCTACTTCCAAATACTGTTCATCCAAACTGCAAATACTTGATCTTGATGCGTGTCATGACAAGCTGCTTGAAGCACTTCATGATGATAGGTGTGAGTGCAATAGGATGGTAGTCATTGAGACAGGACACAGAAGTCTTCTTCAGCATGGTGACAAGGATGGTGGCCTCAAAGCACATGGGGATGACGGTGCTGCTCAGAGACATAACTCTGCTAACTTGAAAAGTGTCATTTCTACAAACTCAATCACCAAAAAGTTCTGAATACTCAAAAAAGTCTATTAAATTTGACCTAATTGCAATTATTTAAGTTAACAGTACTCAATGTGTTTAATTACTTTGAGCATTAGGGTTTAAAGTGTACAGAATGTTTTCTGTGTTAAGCGCAGACCCGCGGGTTTGTGACATCTGGTTATCTTCAGAGAGTAAGTTGCCATGGTTACAAACATACCCAGAAAGTTACCTCCGTTTTTGGAACCGAAAGTTGAGGTTATCCACTAACTTACTCTTAAACTTACCCGGGTATGTCACATGATCTGCTTTCTGGAAAACCCCCTGATCTGGTGTTTATGAGAAGTGTCTGTTCCACATGAGTCCCTGAGAACGAGCTGTTACTACAGAACCTGTAACATACACAGGTATGTTACAACATAACATTAAAACCATTAACATTATAACCACCTCAATTATCTTTAGTTCTTACCATCCACTGTAGAGAAGCATGGTCTATGAACAGTGTAAAGAGAAAACTCAAAGGACAATGCAGTGTCTTATTTCCATTTCTCCTATGCGCTGACCAAGATGGAGAACCCTAAGACCTGAAAGGAGTTTCTGCAGCAGTACCTGGCTGGATTATAAAGGAGCATGTGGTGTAAGATAGAAGCACTGTGATGGTGTGACTGTTGGTTTGGTGTATGTTGGTTGATTGTGCAGTTGGGGGGGATCATCGTTGTTTGATCATATCCGGTAGTGGTACACACATTGAGATGAGTACAACATCCTGTTCTTGATGTACAGTATGAGGAAATGATCATGGTAACCAACCAACAGACTGATAAATAAATAAGAACTTAAATATAGTAACTACTGTGTGGGCATTTGGCTGTTTCATTAACTTTAAGATATTAACCTATAATAGAATATTTGCATTGAGTAGTCTCTAGTCATGATTATACAATTTCATTATATACAAACATTATGATTTCACTGTCTGTTCTATTATCATATATTATATTTTCAGAGCACATTTCAAGACCTTTACAAAGGTCAGAGGTTTTTTTTTTATTATCTGCCAATCACAGTAATGTCATACAACAAATAAAAAAGCGGGGGGGGGGGGAGACTTTTTATTGTTATATCTGAATATCAATAAGCTACATGTAGTAATTTTTTTAGCCACCAGGAGCTAAACTGTTTGTGCTAAATAACATTATAGATAGCAGTGTCATAAGCTAACCAAAAACTGAACCAAATAGCTACTGTAAGTTAAATGTATCCAAAACTGGATAAAATAAATTGAAATATTTACACCACAGCTGATACTGACAACCATCACATAAGGCATTAGCTTAGCCACCGGGAGCTAGCAGGTTTGTGCTAAGCTACGTAACGAGTTTATTTAGTAAAAGTCAATGTAAATACAACATACAAACATACATTATATATACATAAAAATTTACTTGGATAACACAAGAAAGTGAAAACACTTATTTCCATTGTGGTCCAGTAAGGCAGTATGGTAGCCCGAATAGCAGTGTTTTCTACGTGATACCCTTAACTATGTATGTAAAAATAAAATAATATTTATATTATAAAATAAAGATTATATGAGACTTAATTACTCACCCATGGTAACAGCTTGCTGGATTCTCCTCTTCCGGTGGAGCAAATAACTCTTTAAAACACACCCGTTTTCTGTCGGAGTTTCAAGGTTGTTCTGAAGAAAAGATAAACTCCGCCCACCGTCCAGAATATTCTGTGGAGCTTCAGAAACCTTTACAGCGCGTCACATCTTCCACACGTGCAGGAAACTCACTGAACCTGTGTGCGCGCGTGCAGGGGGCGTGGTCTTGGATGTAGCGTGCTTCTATAGCTGTTTTCCCTGTGAATAGCATGCGGGCGTGTCCTGTGGGCGTGTCCTGCCTCCGGTCATTATCAGATAATGAAGTGCGACGGAAAGACTGTGCCTCTCCTCAGATTCATACGGATTACATAAAATGAGAATATTTCTTTTTTATTTAACTGTCTTTGTTTAAAAGTAAAACCCTTTGTTTAAAGGGTTTTAAGCTTTATATAGATATATTTCTCATGTCTGTGATTTTCAGAAAGATATTCACGTAGACTGAGACGGCTGAAAGCGCACCCTGTTTATTTTCTTTATTTTACAAAAGCACAATATTTTGTTCATATAGTGAGTACACATAAATAAAAGTAGACTCTTTGCAGATTTAAATGATGTACTACACTTATATATATGATCAAAAATGATTTTTTTATGGTTACCAGAAAGAAACGCACTTGGACCCGCTGGCGGCTCCGCCGACTCCTAATACACTGCTGCAACGTGGTCCACCAGACCTTCTCACTAAGATAAAGGTTTTTGTACTTTCCTTCCTTAGAGTTGCTCTGAGAAGTTTCCTAAATCACTTTTAGTCTAGGACCCCCAGCTAGGACTTTATGGGCTAAGATAGGAGCTCTCTGAGAGAATTCTAAGAAGCTTTGTGAATACAGGCCCAGAAGTGTCCTGGTTAGGACGGGTTAGGAGTAGTGAGGAAATTGTTTTCAAGCAGAGACTCACGGAGGAGAGATGTTTTAGTAACACTGAGTGACACGGAGCACAAAAATGTACTACTTTTATTTATTTTAATTGCATGTGGTCTGTAACTGGTCCAATAACGAACATGGAGTTGTGGGCATCATCCATGGCACACACATTAAAATAATATTTATACATACTTATATTAAATAATTTTAGTGTACACAACTGTTTATTTTAGATTCTTTGTTATAAGCAGCACTTCATCACTTCATTTACGCGGCGTGTCCAGGTGTTTCACACTCCTCAGGGGTTCATCCGGCAGTGACAGGTGACATGTCTACTTTCACAAACTGCGTCCACTCTCTAAGAGTAAGAGTATTATTTAATAATACTCTTTATAATTATTGAGTGATGTCACACACCCTCCTCGGTGCAGTCCTACTCCTCGCTGAATGTTAGACTATGAAGCTTCATAAAGAGGTCATCGGAGGTACGAATATTTTCAGTTTTAAATGAATTTTGAGCGTGATTCCTAAGTGCGATTCTGACACGCTTAGTAAATAAGGACCCAGAGTTTTTGAGACTGGAAGCAGATCAGTCTCAAAAATAATTCACATGTGCGTAAAACCCAATTTTCACGTGCATGAAAAAATATATATATTCACAAAAAAAACACTCACGTGCACAAAATAAATATATATTCATAATATACGTTACACAAATGCAAATGTTTAAAATTCACGAGTGCACCATGGACTGTGCATGTGAAAATCGTCTTTCGTGTGTGAATATCACTGGATTTGTGTGTGTTCTCTTTAGCCAATCAGATACGACCTCACCATTCAACCAATCACAGCCCTCCATGAGCGCAGCACTCAAGTAGCTCAGCTTTGCACACCTTTTGCGCAATCTGAGGTAATTACAACGGAAATTAAATTTTACCTCAAACCAGCATGGCGACCAAGAACGCATGTCATGACAAGATGCATGTCTCAGTTATTCTTTATTTCATAATGTTTCATTAATTAACTTCGCTGAAAATAAAACAGCTAACCACTTTATCATCTTTATAAACACTTAAGGTGTACAAACTTGAGCTACTTGAGGGGTTTTTTGTGTGAATATATATTTTTTTCATGCACGTGAAAATTGGGGTTCACGCACGTGAATTGAATTTTACACACGTGAAGTGAGATACGCACATTAATTATTTTTGAGACTGATCTGCTTCCATAGAGTTGGGAACTGCTGCCCTACACTCTCTTCTAAAGCCAGATGAACCCAACCTGTACAGAGCATAATCCACTGATATTAAATAATAAAGAATACATGTATAAATAAAGGCAGCTCTGTGGTCTAGTGGTTAGAAATATCACCTTGCAACTCCAGAGTCGAGGGTCAAGTACCGCCTTAAATCTGTGCGCATGGAGTTTGCATGTTCTTCCCGTGATTGGTGGGTTTCTTCCATGTACTCTGGGTTATCCCACCTCATTTCCTTGAATAAACTGCAGAAACCAATCCCCCCAATACACTTACAAGGGAAAAATCATACACATATAAGATAAACCTGGCAGCACTGATATTTACGATTCCATGAGAAGAGCCAATTCCTCAGAGCATACACTCTGTCAAGACGTTATAATTATCATGGCTGGGATAAACATGACCAGTGCATCTCATTTACTGCCTGATTAGCACATCACGGACTGTATAAGCAGGAACTCATAGATGATGGAAGCTTTTCATTATAAATTTCATGTACAGACACGAGGCTGTGTAAAATGACACTGCATAGAAGTCACTTTAATATATCTTTTGCATATCTACAGAGTGTCTCGTTCTCTGGATCATCAGATATTCGTTCACTATTTACTCTAGTTCTGCTGCAAACTGAGAAAAAAATCACACCAGCAAGTATCAGCGAGTGTGTGAGTGAGTGTGTGTGTGTGAGTGTGTGTGAGTGTGTGTGTGTTTGAGTGTGTGTGTGTGTGAGTGAGTGTGTGTGTGTGTGAGTGTGTGTGAGTGTGTGTGTGTGTGAGTGTTAAATATGTGAAATGATACTATTGGATTGTTAGTCTACTTACTGTAAATATTATACTTCCTTTCATGGTTGTTGGTCATACATGAGTAAAAAAAAAACTGCTCTAATGCTGATCTACTTAAGTCGATCTATTTAATGCTTTACACAATATTTCAAAAAATGTGATTAGAGACACAGTACAGTTAGAGAAAAAAAATGATAAACATATCATTTAATTAATATAATTTACAAAAAAGAATATAAAGATATTTCATATCATAAAAACATAACAGTCAGAGTGACAAGACAGACAGAGGGATGTACTGAGGTTGTTGGGGTCATGTCTTCGCTCTCCGGCCCTCCAGACCCCACAGGGTTGTTACAATTCAGAGGGAAATGCTCCAGTGCTACTCAACTCCTCCTCCACAGCCTGAGAGACCATCAGGAAGCACATGTAATAATATTTGATCACCACCTTATACCGTCATGGTCCGTGTGCCACCTGATGG
>QMIH01003507.1:16403-32491 GCA_003987875.1 Clarias batrachus | reverse complement strand
GAGGAAGGTAAGGTTTAGTGATTGGGAATTAATGTTGAGCTGATCAGTAATTAATCAGCTGTTATTACAATACAGACAAAGTTAGATATTAGTTCTCCAGGAGGAATGTAAGACTGATTAAGACTCATTAATTACTGCACAGTTAATAGCCAACTGATACCAGCATGATTACTAATTAGTTAATGTGAATTAAAAACTATTCATTCATTCTTTCTTACTCCTTACACAGTTGAGTTGTGCAGTTGAGTTATGGATCAGGATTGTAAAATAAAGTCACTAATATAAATGGAATTATTTGACGGCTGTGGTGAAATTATTTGGAGGAACATGTGAGAGATTTTGAGTTAAATCTTGATGCTCCGGTTTTACGACGCTCATGGATTTCCACTGAGGACATTTAACTGGTGGATAGAAAATGTAATGCAAAATCTCTCTACTTACACGAATCACAAAATGTCTTCAGGTATCCATCTCTCTCCCTCTGTAACTGGTCTCTCTCTTTAGTCAGGTTGCTGTAACTGGTCTGTAACTGGTCTCGCTCCATTGTAACATTGTTGTAACTGGTCTGTAACTGGTCTCTCTCTTTAGTCAGGTTGTTGTTACTGGTCTGTAGCTGGTTGAATTCTGTCTTCAGGATGTTGAATTTGATCCACAGCACTATGACAGCAGTCATCAGGAGAACACACAGCAGCACCACACATACTACAGTCACTTTGTAGCACCTGCCCCCTGCAGTGGCTCCATCTAGAGGTAAATGTTTGTAAATACACATTTTTGTATTTCCTCATGTACATCTAGCATTTAGTTTAGTCTTAACAGCCTCCTTAAATTCAAAGCCCTTCAGCAGTGAGCTGGAGAACATTAAATGCATTAAATGTATGCAGTGATGGGCGGGGCTTTAGACTGGGTTAAAAGGAACTGACTTGCACGTCTGGATCACATTACCTGTTAGCAGCTAATAACCAAATTAAGACACCTGAAGCTCCCCTCTCTATAACTGGGTGCTAGACTCCTTATCAAAAAGAACACAGAATGTACATGTTGGGAAAAAAAATAGCCCCCTGCTCTTCAGTTAACCCATGAGTGTGTWCCAAGTTACAGTACCAACCACATCATCAAGTTTTCAGATGACACAACTGTAGTGGCCCTCATCACCACCAACAACAAGCTAACTACAGGTGAACCGACTGGTACAGTGGTATGCTCACAACAGTCTTTTCCTAAAAGTGGGAARACCAAAGAAAGTGTGATCGACTTCAGAAGAGGACCTTCAGAGCGCCTCGCACTAATCATCAACGCTACTGCAGTAGTGTTAGGAACCTCCACCAGAGGTCACTGTTAATGTCTCTGTAGTTCTTGTTGGTTGACTCAGTTTCCCAGAAGGCACCTCAGTCAGGTGATGAGTGCTCACCTGAACTGAGGTGGCTCATTAAAGCTTCTATAAATAGCAGTTTGTTCTGGGAAACTGGGCCGAGCATTATTTGTTGGTATGTTTTGTTGTTTGTTTGTATTACCGTCATGTGGGCATTCCTTTTTGATTGTTTCTTTGAGTTCATATTTTAGTAATCTTGTTTTACCTTTGTTTTTCTAGAGGGCTCTATTGTTTGTTTTCTTGATGTTCCTTTTGTCTGTGGATTCATGGAGCTGCTCTGTTCATGTTTAGCTAGGCTGTGTCTCCTCTTGTGTACAGTGTACGTACTGTTCTGTGTCTTCCCAGTGTCAGTCTTCTTGTTTAGTTCTTTGGTTAAAAACATCCCTAGTATGTGTAGCCACATGAGGGCTTAGCCGTTAGCAGGGTTAGCCGCTAGTAGGCCTTGACGGCTAGTAGGGTTAGCCCCTAGTAGGGTTAGCCTCCAGTAGGCTAGCCTCTAGTGGGATTGACTGATAGTGGTTCTGGTCACTAGTAGGTTAGCCGCTAGTTTGGTATAGCCCCATGWGTGCCCTGCCTTTTGTGTTCTGTTTCCGTATTAGGTCAGTACTAACCCGGTTAGCCACTAACCCCATTAGCCACTAACCCGCTTAGGTCAGCATCCAGTGTCCCCGTATTCCATGTAGCTACTAATTCTATTAACCACTAACCCATCTGGTCTTCAGGCTCTGTGCCCCTAGTCCTGTCTTTCCAGTCTCTGTGCCTCTAGCCATGTCTCGCCAGCCCTATCTCCTGTCCAGCCCTGTCTCTCCAGTCTCTAGTTCCCCTATGTGTCCTTAGTTAGCTCGAGCTCCATGTTTCCTTCTGTCGGTTCCCTGTCTCAGCTCCTGGTTCCCTGTCTTTAGATCCTTTCCTGTTGTGTTTTTCCTGACCCCTAGTTTTAGTTTAAGTTTGTTGTTTTGGTTCTTTTGTTTGTTTGTGTCTAACACCAGCTAGACCCATGACAAGTAGAGAGGGTGCACAACACCCTAAGGGTGCATATCTCTGAGGACGTCTCCTGGATCACAAACACCACAACGCTGGCCAATAAATCTCAGACATGCTTCTACTTTCTCCACAAACTGAAGACAGCATGAGTCCCACATACTATTAAGGTTTCCTTCTATCGGGGCACCATTGAAAGCATTCTCAAAGAATATGCTTAGTTCATAGTCTCTTTATCTACTAACCATTGAACTACTATCTGGTTTAGCTCTTAGTCTGTTGAGTCTTCAAGTCTGTCCAGTATGTTTAGTCCCCTGTTTGTTTTATCCTTTGTTTTACTTCTTATTTGATTAAGGCTTTTGTTTGTACCATGCTCCATTAGAAAGCCAACTTCTTTTGTTAAAGTTTTGTTTAAAATTCATGTTTTGCTCCAAATTAAAAAGACTCTCATGTTGAAAACCCTCTGCGTCTATGCCTGCCCTTTAAAGCTGACAGCAACTACAACAGCCAGAACTACCTGTAACACCAAAGAGTTTGTGACACTTATGAACAGTCACTACTACTCCTTCATGTCCAGAAATTGTTGGAGAGTTAAAATATGTGCAATCCTACAGTAGAACTTGAGTAAACAAATTATATTCACCAACACTCAACCAAGTCTCAATTATACATAAAAAGTGGAATTCCTGCAAAGTGAAGAAGTCATTCAAGAAGAAAGTCTTATGCACTATTGACRTAGTGTTTACCAGGACTATTCAAGTCACACGGCCACCAGGAGTACCCTACACTCCAGGTGTCCTCTTCCAGGGACACAACAGATACCAGCCAGTTGTAAACAAGCTCCAATAAACTCGCAGAGAAAACACCAGCAAATACATGAGCATGGCAGAGCATGGCAGACTATTACCTAAAATCTCGCAATGCAATAGAGAGAAGAATCATTGGCTCAGTTGTGATCACGTAATGTTCTGCATCAAAACAAGAAGCACACATGTGCGTGAATGTGCAGGAAATTGGCAGATGGAAGTTTAGGCCTATGTGTGAAAACCAATGAGCAAAATTTCACGATAGAAAATTGACTAGCTTTACATACATCAAATACATCAAAATAGGCTCCACAAGCCATAACAAGCAAAAGCACTTTAAACTTGACCAGAAAATAAAATCTCAGCAAGGGGAAAGCCTTGAAAACCTAAACACTGACCTGTGGTGTGGTGTGGTGCTATGTCTGGGCCTCTCTTTGTGTCACTGCTTGTAGAAGACCTCTAAGGAGACCAGTCATGACCTCCAAAAGCATCTGCACTCTCATAGATACCCACCACCATTTCCCCATGATCAGAATAATGCTGAAACATCTTTAATCTATAAATGACTAAAACTCAAACACTGAAGTACTGTGTCTCACAAACAAACTTCCTTCTTYCTGTAGACTAATTTAAATGTTCTGCTTTCAGTAAAGGAAGTTACATGTCAGAAATCGGCTATAACTGGCTTCTTGTTGCCAAAGTGTAAAGTTTCACTCTTACATGACATTCTCTTGGTAACGTCAGGCAGTTACAGTTATATACATACCAAAATAACATTATATTGTGTTATAATGCTGTATATATTAGACTGTTGATTTTCGTCATATGAATTAGTCGATGTGTTCCTGCATGAGATATGGAATTATTTCTAGATTTACTTTATTCAGAAGCTTTTATGGGGCTTTACTGTGAGGCTGTAAGATAGAACTGCCTCTGGTCTAGAAATAGMATTAACCACTACCATCTTTCATTATATGTAAAAATATCTCACATCAGTGACATGCTGTAGAACAGTGGTTCTCAAACTGGGGGTCGGGACCCCTTGAAATTGTTCTGCGACCCCAAGAGGGGTCACGATCCCCAGTTTGAGAACCACAAGAGGGATTAAAAAATTATGTCTTTTTTTGTGATTATAATACACACTTTTCAGTATTACAAGTAAATGCTATGAATAAATATTTTCTGATTTGTAAAGACGTTACTGAATGAGTGTGAGTGTTTAAATTGAGTGTTTTAAAAAATTATAAATTTGCCGACTCACTGACATCACTGTGCAGCGACTGGCTCACTAGTTAGAGCACAACTGACGTGAAAACCGCAACTGCTGAGATGGATAAATTCGTTATTCGCAAATCTAAAAATGTTGAGGAAATTGTGTACAGTTTGCCTGAGTCATCAGAACCATGAACATCGACCAAGCATAAGAGCAAGACCCCATCAGACCAAAGTAGGAAACGTTGGAAATATCAGGAAGAATTCATACAGTATGGATTCACCAGTGTATCCACCATAAGGCCACGAATGAAGCTTTTGTGCTGCCAAAAACAAGTACACCCTTCCCATTGAAAGGTAAGCCAAAATTATTTTGATGTATAGTAAATGTAGTCAAAATACTGTGAACAGATTGTTATGTTTATTGCTTGTTTTTGATATTTGGGGTCGTGAGATCTCGTCGATCTTCAATTAGGGGTCGCTGGCTTGAAAGTTTGAGAACCACTGCTGTAGAACACACACAGCATAGATACAGTCTCACACATGGGTATGCAAAAGGAGGCAGGATATTTACTTAATATTTACTTTGTAAATAAGTTAATTATTGTTATATTGTTTTTTTTCCTATTAACTTTTTGAAAGAAAGGGAAAAAAAGAGAACCTGCTGATTGAGCAACAGTCTAAATTTAAACATAAACAAAGCATTTTAAAGAAAAATTTGAAAATCACACTTATAGCATGTGTTGTACTTCTCACTCCAGAAGCAGTCTCTTTATGTATGATACTGTAAACGTAATAGCAATTTTGAATTTCTATTCTGGTGTAACTCGTTCATCTTTTCTCTGGTTGAAACATAAATGACATTTAGTGGCCGAATAGTGAACTACATAGAGTCTTCAATTTGAATAAACCATCAACTACTGTATGTACAGGGACGTGTTAGTGAACAGGAAGTTGTTTATTCCTGCCTTAAAAATTGCCTGCCTTTTAATCATAACTCCTTATCATTATATAAACTGTTAACCTGTAATAAACCGCACAATAATAAATTTTCTGTACGTCTTGTAAAATTAATTAAACAATTTATTTATGAGTTTTATTAACTATTTATTTTTTTGAGTATTTATGAACAATTTATACATTTTGAAATGTTTCAGTTTTTGCTTCTGTAAATAGTTAATATTTAATTTCAGTAGGGGAAGTGATGTCTGTGTTGGTGATGTCACAAGGTGTTCTGAATGCTAGAATTTTGTTGAGGGAAGTGCCGACATTTCTCCTTTAACAGAATCTCTACTTTCTCAGAAACACACTAAAACAGACTAAACTATAAATGCCTGAATTATTGCATCTCTGCATGTGGAAACACTTTTTTATCATAACCTAAACACTTACCTGTATGTGGTGCTGTGTCTGGGTCTTTCTTCGTGTCAGTACCTTCAAGGTAAGGGTTGTGACCTCTAACAGCATCTGCACTCTCATAGATATCCACCACCATTTCCATTCGCTCAGAAGAACGCGGAAACATCTCTAATCTAAATTACTGTGTCTCTGTGTGAGAACGATTGAACTGTTACACTTACTTCCTCATGTACACTGATTTAAACGATCTGCTGCCAGTAAAGGAAATTGCACATCAGAAAATTGACACATCTGTCTACTTGTTGTGAAAGTGTGAAGACAGTTAAGCTCCAGCAGTTTTATACCAAAATAACATTGTTGTGTTATAATGTTATGTAATATAACATTATATAAAAAAGTAAAATTTGTGTCAATAGCTCACTTAGAAATCCCCTTACTGACAAAAAGCTGATGTGTCAAATACTTATTTTGCTCACAGTGGGGCAAAAAAATATTTAATCAGCCACCAATTGTGCAAGTTTCCCCACGTAAAAAGATGAGAAAGGCCTGTAATTCTCATCATAGGTATACCTCAACTATATGCTCCCACAGTTGATTTCTTCACACCAAGCTGCTTGCAGTTTTGTTTCTGGTGCTCTTTGGTCTTGGCCATAGTGGGGTTTGGAGTGTGACTGTTTGAGGTTGTGGACAGGTGTCTTTTATACTGATAACAAGTTCAAACAGATGCCATTTATACAGGTAACGAGTGGAGGACAAAGGAGCCTCCTATTAAAGGAGAACTTACAGGTCTGTGAGAGCAAGAAATCTTGTTTGTTTGTAGGTGACCAAATGCTTATTTTACTGAGGCATTTACCAATTAATTCATTAAAAATCCTTCAATGTGATTTTCAGATTATTTTTTTYTCATATTTTGTCTCTCATGGTTGAGGTATACCGTTTACCTATGATGAAAATTACAGGCCTCCACTAAGTATTTGACACATCAGCATTTTWATCAGTAAGGTGATTTCTAAGTGAGCTATTGACACAAAATTTTCACCAGATGTAGCCATCMAGTCAAATATTGAATTCATACAAAGAAATCAGAACATTTAAGTATACAAGTTGAGTCAAAATAAATAAAGTGAAATGACAATGGGAATAAGTATTGAAGATAACAAGGTGTAAAATGGCATAGAAAGCCAGGAAATCACCTGAAATCTGTCAGTACTGAGAGAGAAACCCTGCCACCTATCAGCACTAATTGATATCAGCTGCTTTATTCCTAATTAATGGCCTATAAAGGCTTCTCACCCAGGAGGCACACAAGAAAGACTTCATGATGGGTAAAAGCAAAGAACTCTCCCAAGATCTTMGTAATCTTATCGTTGAAAAGCATTCTGATGGGAATGGTTATAGGCACATTTCCAGAATGCTGAATGCTCCTGTGAACACTGTGGGGTGTGGAAAAATTTTATTGGCCTACAATTGTGTTCAAGTGTGAGCTACCAAATACGCAGAAGGCCCCTGTTTGAGAAGCCTTGATCCACTCTGCAAAAGAAAAGGCGCCTGCACAGCAAATAGGGGAAGTGAGGAACATTCAGACAGAAGGCAGGGATAGGAAACAAAGCAATCATAAAATAATGATACTAACAAAAAATTAATAACAATTTACTAAGAATATTTACTCCTTTTATTTTATTTAATAGTTATACACTTACTGTATAACTAACGATAATCAAAGAAAAACTATGCAAGCTGTGACCCAAGAATGACCCATACACACAGAGTGTAAAAAATTGAGGAACTTTAATGAAGTGGAAAAATGCAAAAAATTCAGGCAGAGATCCAAAAAATAAAAATAAAATTTCRGTTCTGCTTTGATTGGGATATTGCGCAAAGAGCTAGACTTCCACTTTTAAGAGCGGACAAAGTAATAAAAACAACATATAATATAATTTTTTATCATTTTTCATGTTAATCACTTCTCCTCAGCAATACCCTCCTCAGAGGAATAAGTGCTCTGATAAGGCGATGATTGTGGCGATTTGTGTAAGACAGGGTGTAACCACCTGCTCCCAGAAGGATCTTCAGGCGAGAGATGAGCGAGAAGAGTGCTGCCTGAAAGCTAAAAAATAATCAAAGAGAGAATTTTTATGAACATGGGCCCAAAGAAAAATCAGAAAACTTCAAAAAAATTATATAACTTTCATACTAAAACTGAAATTAATCTTTAATAAGTATAACTACTATACACAATTATAGAAATTATAGTCTACTATATATGCAAAACKAAATAGAATCATGTAAGTAATTATGATCTTAATAGTGTAGGTTAATAATCATAATAATAATATAATAGAATCAATCCCGACAATGTAGGTTTTGTCATTTATGGAAAATAAAATGATGTAGGATTTTAAACCAACAAAAACAATGATCATATAAAGACTAAATGTTAATTTAAATGTGGTCATGCACTGATTTAATTGATCCCTAATTTTAATCTATATATCCAATAAAGATCAGAATTATACATTAGAAAAATCATATACTTGTATGATTATGCATAATGTATAATTAACACAAAAAAATCTAAACAAAGGTTAAATTAGGAGTCGGCGGACCCGCTGGCTGATCCACTTGCATTTTTTTTTTCTGGTAACCATGAAAAAGGATTGAAAATGCTCTGTCATTTTTTATCCTACACATAAGTGTATTACATCATTTGAATCTGTATAGGTCTACTTTTATTGATGAACACTTACAATATCCACAAAACGTTGTGCTTTTGTAAAATAAAGAAAATAAACAGGGTGCACTTTCAGCCGTCTCAGTCTCCCTGAAAAAAAAAAAAAATTAACACGTCATTAAAACTCTGTGAATACTGCACACACAGACATGAGAACTATATCTATAGAAATCTTAAATGGTCTACTTTTAAATGATGCAAGTTATATTCTCAACAAACATTCTCATTTTATGTAATCCGTGTGAAACCAAGGAGAGGCACAGAATTTCTGTTTCACTTCATTATCCGAAAATGAACTGAGGCAGGACACGCCCACRCGCTATTCACACGGAAAACAGTCCGGGTAATCTACAGGCGAGGCCACGCCCCCCGGACACCAGCTTGAACACACAGAGTTTCCACACAGATTCAGTGAGTTTTCTGCTCGTTTGGAAGATGGCACGAGCTACACAGCCGACGAAGCATCATTCAGAATGTTCTGGACAGTGGGAGGAGTTTACCTTTTCCTCAGAAGAAGATTACAACTCCGACGACGAACGGGAGCATTTTGAAGAGAGAATAGATCCAGCAGAGGATTTTCAAGCAAGCTGTTATGACAATGAGTAAGTTATTACGTTTTATATAACTYTTATTATGTTAATATAAAGCTAATATTATATTCCTCACTTCGGTTAGCTTAGGTTAGCATGTTAATCATKCTAACATGCTGCTTCATGTAGCTTAGCACAAAAAGGTTATTTCTCGGTGGCTAAGCTAATGCCTTATGGAGTTTACAGATGTTTGTAAATGTTCTAATGTATTTCACCTCGTTTTGGATAGATTTAGATTATGGTTGCTATTATATATTTGGCTCAATTTTGGTTAGCTTATGACACTGCTATCGGTAATGTTATTTAGCACGAGCATGTTAGCTACAGCTGGCTAAAATAATGCCTTATGCAGCTAAAAGATGTTTATGAATATTGTCTGTGTAAATCTTCACAATAGCTTTTGTTTAGCAGATATTTAAAATATCTCTGCTCAGGTGTAAATGTGTTAAATGTGCATGACATTATGCTAATGTCTCGGATGTAAATGTTTGAGATGCACTACATGGTCTGTGGCCCATCAACAGATATTTGTCCAGCCTATTGCCTATCAACAAATACAGAGGAGCACAAAAATGTATACACATTTTGACAGTTATCTATGCTCTTTTTAAAACTTGATTGAATTTGTATTCATTTATTTCTTTAGGAATGTGTCTGCATCACCAGCACCTYGCACCGGGACACTCAAGTTTTGAAGGCAATCGAGAATCATACTGAGTAAGTGTACGCGTGTGTGTATGTGATATATATGTACATTACAGACCTGACTGAAAGGGGTATTTATGCTGCTCATTAATCCATTCTTTGTCTTCTCTGGTGTGAAGTAGAGCATTATTCATGATCATTCACGCCTCCTCACATACACCTTTCTAAACAAACTGTGTTTTAGAAAATGTAAATGAATATATTGTTTTCTATGAATGAGTGATCACGAAGTTTATCACATCATTTTGAAGTAAAAACTTAAGACTACAAGATCCAGGTAACAGCAAAAAAATATAAACAAATGTTATGAATGTGTTTTGTGAGCTTATTTCAGTGATGTGTGTGTGTGTGTGTGTGTGTATATATATATATATATATATTTGTTTTCAATAATCACGCATAACTGTTATATTCTCCAAAATACAAACTTGTACATACATGCTGCTCACATATTACTGTAGCCCAGTTTGTGCTGAATACAGTGTTGTTAGCCTTTAGATATTTATATCTATATAAGTAGCTGAAAAATATACAAATGTCAGAACTGGGCCCCAAAATACCCTCAGACTTCTAAGGGTTAAAATATTAATAGATAAATAATTACTATACATTTAGAGGAATATGGAAAGTTAAAAACAAATCAGATATGATACGAATAATAAGAATAGAGTACTTGTGCATCTTGAAGAGGAAGATTTTGCTAAATTGCGCCTCCAAAGGAAAACGTCACCAGCAGTGCTCAATAGTCGGGTAAGTAAAAGAGGAACAAACTAAACTTTCTCCGAAAAAGGAAAATTAGATTTTTCAAGGCCTACCCAGACACGAGAGAGGAGGAAAATTATGTAACTGGGAGGTACCAGACAATCTGGTCTAACAAAATTAACATATAGCTAATGAATATTAATTATCTACTTGACCTAAGGAGGAGTAAACAATGAGACAATGAGGTAATTACTAGGTAAGGGTATATAACCCACATAAAATTGGGGAAGTTGTAATGCATAGTAATGCATTTTCTGTCACATCTCCTGAGAAGAATTAGTCTGCGTAATTGAATTATTCAATAAGCTTTGAACACTAGACAGCACCCTAGGTATAAAGTGAATATTTAATATATAAGGAGAAGATTCTTATTCTATCCATAATTAATAGATGAGCAATTATTTGGGTTCATTAATCTTGGGTTCATACAGGTAATGCCCAAGTCCACTGTCATCTGAGAGCAAATGCCTTAATGTGAATTATTAAATATATAATAAAAAATATTCATCTTCACTTTTGGAGAAAAAACAAAATGGAGTCCTTTATAACCATTTCACATCTAGGAGGAAAAACAATATAGTCCATCTCAATCCAGCCTTGAGCTCAAGCATCTGCTGATTTAACAGAGTGAGAGAAACTGAGATGGACTCTTAAATACAACCATCTCAACCATACTGCTTTCATCATCACTGATCTACACAGATGTAATGAGATACAGTAAAAGACATGAACAGTCTCTGTGCACTTTGTGTCACTGACTGATTACTAAATTCACTAACAAAACACCAACATACACTTTTATTATCCAAATATTTTAATGGTAAAACTATAATTTTATACTGTATGTATTGGATTTCATCTACTGTACATAGAAATGCATTTTTACTGTAAAATAATGAACTTTACTGTGGAAGATGTTTTTCACAAATCCAGGGTAGTTTTATAGAGCATTTTTTGTCATTCCAGAAATGCTTATTTGATAAACTGTAAAACTCAACACAGTCCTCATCACCACCACCATCATTCGGTTCCCCTTTTTTCCAGAACCTGAAACCCAAAGAATCAGAATCAGACTAAGAACAGTGTTCAGTTTCCTTCAATTCCACACATTTAACTGAATCCTCTCATCCTTTGTTTACTGAGATGTATATTGAGACACAACATAAATATAATACACTTACGCAATGGTCAGTGGTTTACCGTCCACCCATTTCCACTCTCCTTCTGTATCTCTGTCACTCAAACCAATCCAAGCCTGAAATTTGTCCAGCTGTTTATTGATAAACTCCTGTAAATAACAACACAATGAAAAGGTCTCTCTCTCTCACACACACACACACACACACACACACACACACACACACACACACACACACACACACACCTGTTCCTCATTGCTGTTAATGATCACCAGGTCTGCTCTTCTCTTTCTGCAGTCCTCTCTGCTCTCAGTCCAGTTCTTCCCCTTATTAGACATGAAATAAAGACTGGAGCTGAAAATGAAACACTTCCCTTTGTCTGTGGAGATAAATTGAGAGAATTTACAGAGATCTCAGGATTGATTATATAATATGAGAACATTTTTATTATGTATGTTGATTCACCTTTCCATGTGCTTACTTCATTATTATTTGACATAAGAAAGGTTGCTCTTATCCTGATTGGTTTGTTTGCAGAGGTCAAAAGAGAGCTAATGTGGTGATATTTATTATCTATAGTATACAGTATGAAATATCACACTGTTTGTTTTTACTCTATCCAGAATTAGTTAAACAAATAATGGAAAAGTATAATTATAATCTATCCACTGGTTTCAAAGAAAGGTGATAAAAGAAGGTAAAAATCCACCAAGCACAGAGATAGCACTAAATAAAGCATTAGATAAATAACTAGTTTAAACATTTTGTGTTCTGTGTAAAGCAGTTATTTTTTCCATTTGTTTCTCAGTCCAGATATGAAGAGCACATTGCGCCTCCGCAGCACTACAGCTTGTACTTTTGTATAACTTGATAATAGTTTATTGTTGTATTTCTCTCTTTAGACCCTGACTGAATAAATAAAAACAGCACACGCACTCTAAAGAGAACTCTAGGTTGCTTAAGACTCAGTAACAACATTGTACTGCAAAGTTAATAGTAAACTAATACAGGCATGCTTACTAATTATTTAAAAAAGTAATTATTTAGTAGTTAATGTTTATTTATTTATTTATTTATTCTTTCTCACTCCTTACACAGCTCTTTATGAGTTATGGATCAGGATTGTAACGTGTCACCAATATTAATGAGATGCTTTCATTCCACAAGAACTTGGTGAAATTATAATGAGGAAGCTGTGAGATCTTGTGAGATCAAGATTCAATCTTGATGCTCCAGTTTTCAGGGCTCATGGATGTCCACTGAAAACATTTAACATTTGGGCAGAAAATATAATGCTAAATCTCTCTACTTACACAAATCACACAATTTCCTCAAGTATCCATCTTTTTCTATAGTCATGTTGTTGTTACTGGTCTTTAGCTGGTTATTTTCAATAATGAGGGTGCTGTATTTGATCCACAGCACTGTGACGGCAATCAGCAGGAGAACGCACAGCAGCACCAGACACACACTGCAGTCGGCCTGTAACACCTGCTCCATGCAGTGGCTCCTCCTAGAGTTAAATAGACACAAATACACATTTTGTCTCTTCACATATAGCATTTACAGTTTAGTCACAACTGTCTCATTAATATCAAAGTGCTTCATTAATATCAAATATTTTTTTTTTATCAAAGATCTCCAGCAGTGAGCTGGAGAACATCTCAGTAACTTCATAAAGCCATAACTGTGAAACTCCTCCCTTTAAATTAAATGCATGCAGTGATTGGCGGGACTAATAAACTCACATAGCCAACAAGAAGTTGCCAACAACAAGCTTCTATCGGAATTCTAGTTGGATATTTATCAGATCTCCCTTGTCAAAATTGCACCAGTAAATCACATTTGTTGGTTTATTAACAAAGATCTGGCCTTTAATCATTTTATAATGATGCTTGCCCAAAAGCCTAAAGAGAGCCTGCTACATCCATTTCTCAACTACAGTAGCTCCAATGTTTGTTTAGGGGCATTGTTCTGCTGGAATACTTCATTTTGTTCAAGTTTCAATGATTTGAATGAATGAATAATTCCTAAATTGGCCTTTATCCCTTATTATTCCATCCACTATCTGCAAAAGAGCAGTTCTACTGGCATCTTAAGAGACCCAAGGCCAGTTGCTGCCACCACCACACCCATTATTCTTAACAGCTTGTGAAGTGTTTCTGATGTTAAATCGTTCAAACTTTCCTGCAAAAGGCTTTTTCTTTGTCCAAGTGGTTTGTTGTGAACTTTATTTGAGAATAAAGCTGTGGATTTTGGAGCAGGGGCTATGGTGATGTTACACTGGCTTAAGTGTAGACAGAGACACTGGTGGTTCAGCTGCTCTCAGTTTATAGCTACCKGTGCCTTGGTGGTTCCTGGGTTGTTCCTGACAATGTAAATAAATTTCCTCTGAGTGTGATAGTTTGGGTCTTCCTCCAGAACTTGGCAAAGTGGCTCCACCTCCTAATAAATTGTACTCATTTACAATAGGCGGATCTGATCTGATAATCTGCAGTTGTTTAGAAATGACTCCAAAAGACATTCCTGACTTGTGTAACTCTGCTATACTCCTTTTCAGGTCTGCACCGAGCTCCTTGAACTGCCCCATCATACTGTGTGTTAGTCATCNTTTCAGTGATGTGTGTGTGTGTGTGTGTGTATATATATATATATATATATTTGTTTTCAATAATCACGCATAACTGTTATATTCTCCAAAATACAAACTTGTACATACATGCTGCTCACATATTACTGTAGCCCAGTTTGTGCTGAATACAGTGTTGTTAGCCTTTAGATATTTATATCTATATAAGTAGCTGAAAAATATACAAATGTCAGAACTGGGCCCCAAAATACCCTCAGACTTCTAAGGGTTAAAATATTAATAGATAAATAATTACTATACATTTAGAGGAATATGGAAAGTTAAAAACAAATCAGATATGATACGAATAATAAGAATAGAGTACTTGTGCATCTTGAAGAGGAAGATTTTGCTAAATTGCGCCTCCAAAGGAAAACGTCACCAGCAGTGCTCAATAATCGGGTAAGTAAAAGAGGAACAAACTAAACTTTCTCCAAAAAAGGAAAATTAGATTTTTCAAGGTCTACCCAGACATGAGAGAGGAGGAAAATTATGTAACTGGGAGGTACCAGACAATCTGGTCTAACAAAATTAACATATAGCTAATGCATATTAATTATCTACTTGACCTAAGGAGAAGTAAACAATGAGGTAATTACTAGGTAAGGGTATATAACCCACATAAAATTGGGGAAGATGTAATGCATAGCAATGCATTTCCTGTCACATCTCCTGAGAAGAATTAGTCTGCGTAATTGAATTATCCAATAAGCTTTGAACACTAGACAGCACCCTAGGTATAAAATGAATATTTAATATATAAGGAGAAGATTCTTATTCTATCCATAATTAATAGATGAGCAATTATTTGGGTTCATTAATCTTGGGTTCATACAGGTAATGCCCAAGTCCACTGTGACCTGAGAGCAAATACCTTAATGTGAATTATTAAATATATAATAAAAATATGCATCCTCACTTTTGGAGAAAAAACTAAATGGAGTCCTTTATAATCATTTCACATCTAGGAGGAAAAACAATATAGTCCATCTCAATCCAGCCTTGCTTGAGCTCAAGCATCTGCTGATTTAACAGAGTGAGAGAAACTGAGATGAACTCTTAAATACAACCATCTCAACCATACTGCTTTCATCATCACTGATCTACACAGCTGTAATGAGATACAGTAAAAGACATGAACAGTCTCTGTGAACTTTGTGTCACTGACTGATTACTAAATTCACTAACAAAACACCAACATACACTTTTATTATCCAAATATTTTAATGGTAAAACTATAATTTTGTATTGTATGTATTTGATTTCATCTACATAGAAATGCATTTTTACTGTAATATAATGAACTTTACTGTGAAAGATGTGACTCACAAATCCAGCGTAGTTTTGTAGAGCATTTTTGTCATTCTAGAAATGCTTATTTGCTAAGTTTTCATCACCACTTCCATCACTCGGTTCCCCTTTTTTCCAGAATCTGAAACCCAAAGAATCAGAATCAGACTAAGAACAGTATTCAGTTTCCTTCAATTCCACACATTTTAACTGAATACTCCCAGCCTCTGTTTATTGAGATGCAAAAGAGCAGTTCTACTGACATCTTAAGAGACCCAAGGCCGGTTGCTGCCACCACCACACCCATTATTCTTAACAGCTTGTGAAGTGTTTCTGATGTTAAATCGTTCAAACTTTCCTCCAAAAGGCTTTTTCTTTGTCCAAGTGGTTTGTTGTGAACTTTATTTGAGAATAAAGCTGTGGATTTTGGAGCAGGGGCTATGGTGATGTTACACTGGCTTAAGTGTAGACAGAGACACTGGTGGTTCAGCTGCTCTCAGTTTATAGCTACC